>PVKU01002543.1:0-112195 GCA_004027475.1 Anoura caudifer
GCTAGCCGCTGTCTGTGCGGTTGGGGTCTGCCAGCCACCACTGCCTGCATGCCCATGTCTGCCAACCTCCACTTTTTCCTGCCACGACTCCGTCCCTCTTACCTGCCTGGATGAATGGTTGTTGGACTTCTGTACAGTTCAATTTTTCTATCAGTTCTGTTTGTTTTCTTGTTTCTAAATCTTTGTTGTCCTTAATTTTGGTTGTGCGAGGAGGCACAGCGTGTCCATCTATGCATTCATCTTGGCCAGAAGTCTGATTTTCTCTTCTGCAACCTTTGTAAACTCACTTCTCATTGCAGATGGATGGTGCAGTGTTTTCCATATTCTGTATAGACAATCATGTTTATCTGTGAAGAGGAACCATTTTATTTCTTCCTTTTCAGTCCTTACGCCTCACTTCCTCTTGTCTCACCAAATGGCTGGGACCTCCAGGCCTGTGTTGAGCACCGGTGGTGAGAGTGGGCACCCTGCCTGTGCCTGATCTCGGAGAGCGGGACTCAGGTTTTCCTTGTGGTGTTTCGTAGATCTCTCTTACCAGGTCAAAGAAGTTCCTCGCTGTTCCTGGTTTGCTGAGAGTTTCTATCACAAACGAGTGTTGGGTTTTGTCAGATGGTTCCATGTGTCAGTTGGTGTGATCACATGATTTCTGTTTTCTCCTTTAGCCTGGGGGCATGGCAAGTTGCACTGACTGATTTTTGGATGTTAAACCAGACTCACACCCCTGGAGTAAATCCAACTTGGTTAGAGTGTGTGATTTTTTTGTGCATCACTGGATTAGATTTGTTAATATTTTATTGAGGGTTTTGTGTCTACGTTTGTTAGTTTGTTAGAGATGCTAGTTTGGGGGGGGTCTAAAATTTAATTTCTTTTAGCTTTTTTAAAATTTATTATTTTGAGAGAGAGAGAGATTTGTTGTTCTACTTATTTATGCATTCATTGGTTGATTCTTATATGTGCCCTGACTGGCAATCAAACCCACAACCTTGGCATATCAGGATGATGCTCTAACCAACTAAGCTACCCAGAGCCAAAATTTAATTTCTTTAATTGTTAAAGACGATTCAGGTTGTCTGTTTCATCTTTATTGAATTTTAGTAATTATGGGTTTTGAGAAATTGGCCTACACATTTTTCAGATATCAAATTTATGAGCACAGTTTTTCATAATATGCCCTTGTTCTCCTTTTAAGGGCTGCAATATCTCTAGCAACATTCCCTGTTCGTTCTTGATTTTAATGATTTGTATAATTTTTATATTTTATTGATTATGCTATTACAGTTGTTCCAGTTTTTACCCCTTTGTCCCTCTCCACTCAGCACTCCCCATTCCCTCTAGCAATCCCCCCTTAGTTCATGTCCATGGGTTGTGCATATAAGTTTTTTGGCCTCTCCATTTCCTAAACTGTTCTTGACATCCCCCTGTCAATTCTGTACCTACCAGTTATGCTTCTTAATCTCTGGACCTTTCCCTCCATGTGATCTCCATATCTATTATTCTGTTCCTGTTCTAGTTGTTTGCTCAGTTTGTTTATTAGATTTATTTGCTGAGAGTTGTGAATTATTGCCATTTTAATGTTCATAGTTTTGATCATCTCTTTCTTCAGTAAGTCCCATTAACACTTCATATAATAATGGGTTAGTAATGATGAACTCCTTTTAGCTTTACCTTGTCTGCGAAGCACTTTATCTGCCCTTCCATTCTAAATGAGAGCTTTGCTGGATAGAGCAATCTTGGCTGTAGGTCCTTGACTTTCATCACTTTGAATACTCTTGCCAGTCCCTTCTTACTTGCAAAGTTCCTTTTGAGAAATCAGCTGACAGTGTTATGGGAACTCCTTTGTAGGTAACCAACTGCTTTTTTGTCACTGCTTTTGAGATTCTCTCTTTATATTTAACTTTTGGCATTTTAATTATAATGTGTCTTGGTGGTCCTCTTTGGGTCTAACTTGTTTGGGACTCCTTATGCTTCCTGGACTTGCATGTCTACTTCCTTCACCAAATTAGGGAAGTCATCTTTCATTATTTTTTCAAGTAAGTTTTCAGTTTCTTGCTCTTTCTTTTCTCCTTCGGACACCCCTATGATTCAAATATTGGTATGTTTGAAATTGTCCCAGAGGCTCCTTGTGCTATCCTCATTTTTTTTTTTATTCTTTTTTCATTTTGTCATTCTGATTGAATGTTTTTTTCTTCCTTATGTTCCAGATCATTGATCTGATTCTCAGTGTCATCCACTCTACTTTTGTTTCCCTGTAAATTGATCTTTATTTCACTAAGTGTGACCTTTATTTCTGCTTGGGTCTTTTTTATGCTGTTGAAATACCTAGTGAGTTCCTTGAGCATCCTAATAACCAGTGTTTTGAACTGTGTATCTGATAGATTGCTTATCTCCATTTTGTTTAGGTTTTTTTCTGAGATTTTGTTCTGTTCTTTTATTCGGGCCATGTTTCTTTGCTCATTTTGGCAGCCTCCCTGTGCTTGTTTCTGTGTATTAGGTAGAGCTGCTTTGACTCCCTGTCTTAGTAGCATGGCCTATTGTAGAGTGGTGCACCCATAAGTTGGATGAGGTGGAATCTTAGGTAATAGCCGGGGCGGGGCAACCTGTGTGAACCAGGTTGATGGCGTTTCAGATACAGAGCCACCGCTCTGTGGCTCTGTGTGGGGAAGGGCTCAGAAAAGGGACAGTGGCCACTGCCTGTCCTCTGCAGTTTTGTCCAGGAGGAAGCTGTTCCCTGGCACTTACCCTGATGCCAGCCAGACACTTCCGTTTCTCCCCGTATGCCACTGGTGCCCTTCAAGCTGCTGCCCCAGTGCTGGAGCCCAGAGGGAGTGACTCAGAGTAAGTCCATGGTGGACCGTTTAAGAGGAGACATCTGAGAATCCCACGGTTTCTTCTGCTGTCCCCAGCCCTACTGATTTTTACAGCCAGACATTATGGAGATTTATCTTCCTGGCACTGGAACCCTGGGCTGGGTGGTCTGCTCTGGGGCTGGGATCCCTTGCTCCCAAGAAATCCTTTTTATGTCCATCACACATGGTTGTAGGACTGACCTCCGCCACATATCCTCCCCTCCGACCCACCTGGATGAATGTGGCTTCTTCACTTCCTTGGTTGTCATACTTCCATTCAGCTCGATTTTCTGATGGTTCTAGAAGAATGATAGTTGTATTGCAGTTTAGTTATAACTTTTGCTGTGGTTGTGCAAGGAGGCGAGCCATGGTTTGTATCTTTTTTAATCTTTGTTAGTCATGCTAGAAATTTCTTAATTTTATTGATTTTTTTCAAAGAACCAGTTTTCCATTTTATTTTTAACATAGGAAGTTAGGTTATTTTTTTTAACATTCATCTTTCTAGTGTAAGAATTTAGTGGTATAAATTTCTCAGATCTACTTTAACTGTGTCCCACTTATTTTGATACCCTGTATTTTCATTTTTATTCAATTGTATGTAATCTTTTTCTTTTGAGACTTTCTCTTTGACCCATGTATTATTTAGAAGTGTGCTGTTTAACTTTCAGTTGTTGGCTTTTACCTGAGTGTTACTGATTTCTGGTTGGACTCCATTATAATTAGAGAATACTCTGTATGATTTCAGTTCCTATAGATCTGTTGGGATTTGTTTGGGGGCCCACGGTGCACTCTGTCTTGGTGAGTGCTCCTTAGGAGCTTGGAAACGATGCGCGTCCTGCTATAGGGTGGCGCGTTCTGAGGATGGCAGTTCCATCAACGCCTCAGCTTGCTTCTGGGCCCGGGCTGGGCCGAACGGCCACCGTGCACTGCTCGGCTGGAGTGGGACAGGTATGGGCCAGTCTTCCTGGTACTTTAGGTATGGGAGCAGGCTTCTCCGCCCATCCCCGCCCCGACCTTTCTGTCCACAGTTGGTGTTGAGGCTTCTGCAGCACGTTGTCTGGGATGTGTGAGGCCGTGAGAAAACCCAGAAAACTCACGCCTGTGTTCCTCAGGTCTTAAGGCCCTTCGACAGCCCACCTCTCCTTCCCACCTCCCCGAGGGAGAGCCTATGCCTGTGTGTTGTGTTGGGCCCAGGGCTTTTAGGTGGCGGGGAGCAGGGAGGGATGGGAGTGCTCCACTGTGGTGGAGCTGGAAGTCCCCCAGCATCATGCGTGAGTTTTGGCTTGGACAGGTGATCCGGGCGATAAATACTGGATGAAAGTGTTAACTGATCTAAAAATATGCTGCTTCCAGAGATGAGATTATTGGGTATGAGTGTATGCAATCAGATACACAGCCTTAAAATAAGATGCATCAGTTTTACAAGATTTTTGACAAAATGAAAAGATGTGAAATCAAAATATGATGAAATGGAGGAATACAGAGGCAGATAGGCACTAAGAAAATGATGGCATTTGTACCTTATCATCAAAATACCTGAGGAGAAATTCTGACCAATATTCAAAGAAAACAGATGTCAGCTGCAGTTCTCCAGCTGCTCGAAAGACAGTGGAGTCCAGCTTTCTTTAGTCAGTGATGTTGCTTCACTTTTTTAAATATGTTTTAATGATTGTGCTATTACAGTTGTCCCATTTCCCCCCCTTTGTTCCCCTCTGACCTGCACATGAAAAGTGTTAAAGGCTCTTTGACTGTTTTGATTGATTGATTGAATGATTGATTTAGAGAGAGAGGAAAGGAGAGAAACACAGTTTGTTGTTCCACTTATTTATGCATTCATTGATTGATTCTTGCTTATGCCCTATACAGGGATGGAATTCATAACCTTGGTGTATCAGGATGATGCTCTAACCAACTGAGCTACCTGGCCAGGGCTAAATTAAAATTTTGAACCAATGTAAGAAATACATGAGCATGATTTCTAAAGATAAATAGTAGCACAAGGCTTGGTCCCTTGCCCAGTCTGTTCGTACTCCTGATTCTTTTTTCCCCCTTCAACTCCGTTGTCTGTTCCTTGTATTAAGCACTTCAGATATCTAGCATGCTATATTCCTTTTTTAAAAATAAAGATTGTTTTCATATGTGGCATTATAAAACACTAAAAGTAAAATGACCAAGAGTTGCTCTAAAATGGTGTTCTTGTCGAGAAACCCTTACAGCAGGGGTGTCAAAAGTCATTTTCACCAGGGGCCACACCAGCCTCGCGGTTGCCTTCAAAGGGCTGAATGTAATTTAGGGCTGTATAAATGTAACAACTCCTTAACTAGGAGCAAGGAGCTCGGTGCTGCTGCCAGGTGGAACCAAGGTGCCTGGCCAGATAAAACAGGGTGGGGGGCCAGACTCGGCCTGCAACCTTGTGTTTGCCACCTGTGCCTTACAGTGGTAGGATGAGTGTAGCGTCTCAAGGACTTTTCAAAAGAAGCGGACTATGGTCCCCGGAGCCTGCTCTTGGGTGGTAATGCTTCAGTCAGCACTGCATGGGGCCTGTTGTGCAGGCCGACGCAGCGCCATCTGCTGTGGTGGCAGAGGGGAGCGTGTGTCCCAGCCCGAGCTTCCAAAGCGCCTTCTCCAGGCGCTGCTGGAGTGGAAAGTGGTGTTCTGACCTTTTTTCCGCCTTCCGTTTTTCCTAAGGTTGACAAATGCTTGATGAAATTTTTATGTGGTTTAAAAAGCTTAGTTTATTAAAGTTTAATGAGAAGGTGGCAGCAACTCAAGTAGTTGAAACCTTGGGCTATTTTAAAAGAGAAGCCAGAACCATTAGAAAAGGAAAAGAGGAGTGTGAGTGTGAGGAAAGACTCACTTGCAGCCCCGTCCTGTCTTCAGACCCCGCCCCCAGGGGGAGCCTGCTTGGTGGAGAGCCCGGAGCACCATGCGGCCTGCGTGGTGGGTGCCAGTCCACATGGGAAGTAGAAGCCAGTGCTTTGGCTTCTTCATGTGTCGCTGAGGACCTGTGTGGTACTCTTCCTGAAAACTGTTAGAACCCACGTAAATACAGTTTTAGCCCACAAATAGCCCAGATGATGGCTGATGGTAAACTTCAGTGTCACCTCCCTGTAAGTCCGTGATGGTTATGGCACCCACGGGGATGGTGGTTCAGTGTGTTTATATTGAAAGGTGCCTGAGGTTCTCCTGAGAAATGTAAACTGTTTCAGAGTTACATGGCTAACCCCATGTAATAGGGGTTATACCTTTACCCCTAGGATAGTAAAGTTTGATTCCCAAAAAGAGCAATAACATTTTAATTTTACTGTTGAAGAATAGGTGGATTCAAAAAAAAGATTCCACACCATACTGGACTCCTGAGTTTAGAATGTCCTCCAATGAAAATTCCCCCTGAAAATACATAGTCGAAACTTTGTAATGCTCCCTGCCAAAATGTGTGTACAGTAGTTTTAGAATCAGTAAATATCTCAAGGTTACTGAAACAAAATAGCCTTATAGGAAATAAGGTAGCTAATTGGAGAAGGCTGTTGCGTGTGAGCGGCTGGAAGAGGAAGGCCTGCACCCTGCAGCTATACTGTTGGTCTTCGAAAGACGATGCCTCGAAGGTGCCCTGCCAGATTGGAGGGTGCAGGGCTCTGCATGCTGTCAGGTGGTTCCCTTGGAAAAGGGGATCTGGTCAAAAGGAGCAGGCTTCTCCTGGCATTCATTGTTGGATGATAGATTGAATTTTATGTTTACTAGGGATTAATAACTCCAAAAGAACTGGAAAAGGAAAGTAGGTGTTTAAGCTGGGAATGTATTATTTTACCACTTTTTTAATAAACCGCAAATACGATCTTTTTGTTTTATGTCCTGCTGCTATGATCAATGTACATAAATAAATACTGCTTTCTATCTACAGAGAATACATGCCTTTTAAATGTTACACATGAAGAGTAAAGGATTTTATTTTCAAGCACTAAATACGCTCTTGAGAGCAGAGTGTTTCTAAGACATTCATTCCTACATTCTGAGGGTTCAGCCGAGCACCTGGTGTGCCACTCTCGCTCAGTCAGCGCTTCAGTGAGTCACAGGATGGACTTGTATTCTGTTGGGAAGGCAGGCGGGTGTCGTCAGAATACCGTGTGGTTACTGGGGGCAGGCAGAGCAGCATCACTCAAGGCAAGTCAGGGAACTTCATAGAGGGGGCGTGACATTTGAGCTGAAGTGTAACGGGTAAATAAGACTTCATCAGAGAGAGACTGGGCAAAGGGATCGTTCAGCTCAGAGCTGTGGAGAGATGAGGGGAGCGACAGGAGAGCTGGCGGGTCTCAGGGGCGGCTGCAGGCCGTGACGCTGTGAATGGACCCTGGGCTGCTGTGGCGACCCTGGAAGATGAAGGGCTGGGATCGCACACTGAGGCACCGCCAAAATATCAGTGGAGCGCCGCAAGAATTTTTTTGATGGGAGAGTCTTAGGGGGAGGAGCTCTTAAAGAAGGAAATCCTGGAGAGCAAAGGAGTAAAAGCAAGGCTGTATAAAAAGCTGGGGGTGACGGGGTCCAGGGGCACAGTCAGACGTTTACCCTGGAAAAGCCCAGGTGCTTGTCGAGACAGAGAGGCAAGGCGGTGGTGACGACAGTGAATGGAAGTGGGGACAGGCTGGAAGGCAGTTGGCATCAGGGAAGAACTACCCTTACGGCACCTGGATCCACCGCTGTTTGAAAGGAGAAACCCGTTGTGTGTGGACGCAGACCTCACACCGTTTCTGTGGGAGGGTTCTGATGACTTGAAAGAGCGACCCGAGAGGAGTCTCATGGAAGTGACCTGCATTCAGTATATTATGAACCCTCTGGCTTCGAGCACATTATTCCTCTTAGATTATGCAGTGTGAGCTGTTTTAAATCATGTTCTACTGATGTGAAACTCTTGACACTCTGGTTCCCAATGTTGAGTAGTGTTCCCATTTGTATTACTGGTGTCTTTACCCAGTGAAATAGACAGCCTTCCCCTGATGGTCTGCATCCCTTTGCATTTTGTAACATGGGAAGTCTTTAAGTGTCTACGATGGAAAAGGAACTAGACCAGAAAGTCAGGAGACCTCAGTTTCTGGTCCCAGCGCTTAAAAAAAAACCTTATTGACTTTTTTTTTTCTTTAGAGAGAGAGAAACATCAATCCATTCCACTTCAGTATGCATTCACGGGTTGATTCTTGCCTATACCCTGACTGGAGATTGAACTCACAACCTGGGCACATCAGGATGATGCTCTAACCAGCTGAGCTGTCCGGCCAGGGCCCTGGGTCTAGCCCTTTTACTAACTTGAGACAGGTCACCTCCGCTGTCTCTGGGTGTGGACTTCCTCCTTTGTAAACGGATGCATCTCTGTGGTTTTGTCCATTCTAACACCCCGTGTTCAGTGAGGTGGAAACCTGAGTAGTTTTCCTACCAAATGAATGGGGCACAGTCAGCAGTGCCAAAAAGAAATGAGTGGAAATGCTGTGGACACGAGGGCTGGTGGTTCATACTCAGTGAGCCTCAGGCTTATGTGAAAGAGTCAGGTAGGGGCTCCCTTTCTCCTCCCCCTGCCCCTCCTCCACCATCACCTCCTTTTCCTCTTCCTGCCTCTTTTCTTGCTCCTCCCCCTCCTACTCCTCCTTTTTCTGAGGGGCACACTTTTTAAAACTACAGATTCCCAAGGTACCTCCCCTTGCAGTCTGATTCTGGAAGTCTAGCTAGGACCTACCTACCACCTTTCAGTCTGAGCAGGTGACTGAATTTATGTCTCAGTCTCCTCTTCTGTAAAATGGGCATAATGTAGCTCCTTTCTCCTGAAATGATGGTGAGGATCACATGAGTCAGCACACATGGAGGGCTTAGAGCAGTAAGCAGGCTGTAGTGTGTACTGAATACATCTTAGTTACTGTACATGTCATCTTTGTTTCATATTACCAAGCACCCAGATAGATGTAAGACACTTGCCCGTGGACCACACCTTGAAAAACAGTGATTAGAGGCATGATGGGCAGGTGAAGGTCAGGAACCCTACTAAAAAATGTTCACAAATTGTGCCTTATCTTAGATGTTTGAGAGTCAGCAGGACACTAACAGTGTCACAGCCAAGCGGTGTGGGGTGTGAGGGGGACAGCGGCTTTTAGACAGATTCAAGTGAGTGACGAGAGTCCTGGCAGAGATGTACCTGTCGGAGCCATGGGAAATGTGGAGGGACTGAAAACTCAAGGGATGATCCAGAAGGTGGTAACACAGAACCCAAGTCCAAAGACAAATACTAGAGCGAAGATAATTGACATTAATAGCAAATACAGAGAAAAGGTGCTTTTCATTTTGCCACAGATTTGGAAAGTTTGGAAGTGGAGGTGGGACACATCCCAGTATTTGTGGGTGATCTCTAGTACACGGCCTCTACCTGCATTGATGTTGGCTTGCTAAAGGCCGACCCCCTGCTCCCCCAGCACCTGCGCTCCTCTTTCTCACATTCCCTGGCCTGCGTGATGCCACCCAGCTAGAGAGCCGGGACAGCTGTCTGTGAGTCCCCTCTGTCCTCATGCTCCCATGTCAGTCCGTCAGTCAGTCATTCAGTCACTAACTAGGTTCTGTCAGTGTTGCCTCCTAAATCTTCTGTCATTTTGTCCACTCCTCTCCACGCTACACTTGCCTAACTCGGGCCCTTCTATCTCACAGAAGTGCCAGCTACTACCCGATCTCTCTGCCTCCAGTCTTTCCTGCATTACATTCTTCTCAGGAGGCCAGATAGGAATTCTCCAAAATTCAGATCTCATTTTGGATCTCCTGTGTTTAAAACTCGTTGGTAGAACTCTTATCTGAACAAGAGAGTAGCAGTAGGTATTTGCTTCTTGATCTTCCCAAATGTCTTTTTTAAAAAAAAAGAGCTTCCAGCACAGCAAAAAAGAAAGCCCACAGACAGGACCTTTGGGGATACCAAGCAGCATGGCACACCCAGGAACACCCGGGAGGGAGTGATCAGGCCAGACTGCCGGCAGCCAGAAGACCAGCACTGTGGCTCCAAGGAAGGGGGCCAGGGGAAGGGGTCAGCCTGCTGGTCCTAAGAATCAGAACCCAGAAGAGAGCAGGCGCTCTGAGGGAGAGCCTGAGCAGATGGATCCGAGGACGACAGGTGAAACAGAAATGGCACCACAGACACTTAATTTGTGAACAAGTGAGGAAGAGGCCTGGGAAAGCCATTGAGGAGCGTCAGGCGCAGAAGATGGTAGGGCAGCTCAGCCTTGGAGGCCCTCGGTGATGTGTGAGTGTGCCCATGCACACCCACGCTCAGCCCAAAAGCCAGCATCTTACTTAACGGACAAATATGTAGACGTTCCAGCTACGTCAGGACAAAGCAGAGAGAGCTGCCCACATGCTGCTCTGCTGCCCACTGCCCTGCTGGAGTCGGTGGCCCGGGAAGTTGCAGAAAGCAGGAAGATGCACAGGACTCGGATAAATGTCCCTGTTTTCAGTTGACCTGAATGTCTGTCTGAAAAATCTCAAAAGAATGAATCCATTGAATAACTTCTACACACAGGGAAAAGATTTAGTAAAGAACAGGATGTAAAATTAACATGCAAGAATAATCAGAAAATTTCATGGGAGTAGAAGGGACCATTTATACACAACTGGGTGGGTGGATGGATCCATCTAGGTGTCACCTTAACAGAAACTGCAAAATCTGTGTGAGGAAAGCTGCAGAGCACTCTGGAAAGACACAGCAATGCACTTAAATGGAAAAGAAACACCTTGTTCCAATTGAATGTAAACATTCAATAAAATAAAGATGTCCATTTTCCTTAAGTTTGCTTATAATTTGATCCCAATAAAATTACCTTCACCTATTACCTTCACCTGGGGGGGGGGGTAAGGTAATTATACAATTCATGTGGAAGAATAGGTGATTAAGAATAGCTAGAAAAAACCTGAAAAAGGAGCAGTGATGGGTGGCTGGCCACACCACGTTTTAGGTGCATGTAAAGCCCTTATTTGAAAGAGTGTTAAAAGTTAGCCCATGAATAAACAGAGCAACAGAATGAAGTGCAAAACCCCAGACAAGCACAACTGCATGCGGAAGTGTAGTGCAGCGTGGAATCAGCAGCAGCATCGCAGATCGGCAGGGAGGACGGACCCTGCGGTAAGCGGTCGTGGGGCCGAGGAGGACAGCGTTTCACCCTCACGTTGTGCACCAGGGGAAACTCCAGGTGAATCGGAGGTCTAACTAGAAACAATAAAACTGAAAATATTAGAACAAAACAAGGGCTGCAGTTGCCTTTATGATGGGAAATTTGGAAAGCTTTGAATTGTGGCTCAGAATTCAGTAAAATGAGAAAAGTGATCACTTTTAAAGGAAAATCAAAAGGTAATTGAATGACCAACCTGAAAAAAGATATTGCCACATATTACAAAGGGCTAGTGTCCCTGAACAAAAATAATTCACTTAAAAAATGCAAGTGGTACTTACAAAGTTCTGGACGGACTTCCCCAAAGGAGGCTTTCGGGTGGCCGTCAGCACACAAGGCAGACTAAAGCCGCAGGGAGACCTGCAGCCCTGAAGTCTCGCACTGGAGAGAACACGGGGACCCGTGCGGTCATGTGGTGCTGCTGGGGGCGTAGAATGTTCCCTCGCTCGGGAAACACTCAGGCAAAGTCTTAGAAACCAGACACATCAACCGTATTTGCCAGCCCTCCCTGCCTCACAGGCATTTACCCCGAGAAAAGGAAGCGTATGTCCTTATGAAGACTTGTACAAGTAATGGACACTGTGTTCAGCTGTATCCATTGGAACCAGAATCTGATAACAATGCTGAGTCCCATCACCAGTGAAACGATAAACTGCGGAATGTTTGTGCAGTGGGGCACTGCACAGCATGAGAGAGAAGTGAACTGTTGATGCATTCGACAACATGGATTCATCTCCAGATAGTTATGCTGAGTGAAAGAAACAATCCACAAAGTAGTACATTTCGTTTAAGTAAATAAATGTAAATATTCCATTTATGTTAAACTGGTAACACGAGAAACGACAGTACAGAAACCATCGTAGGGCGTGGGGTGGGAGTGGAGGGAAGAGAGTGGGAAGAGGCTAGAAGGCGCTGGGGGGCGGGGGAGCGCGCCGCCTGATCGCAGAGACGGTTCCCCGGTCCCGCCAAAGCGAGACGCTGCTCACCACACATGGTTCACTGCACGCCCATTCTGCCTCTGCAAGGCTGGTGTTTACAAATGGATGTGAGTAAATCGTCTGGAGGCCTTCCGTGTGTGTGCGCGTGCATGTGTGTATGCATGCATGTGTGTGACTGAGTGGGCTCTTAGAGATCAAAAGAGGCTCGAGAGTATGAATATTGGGTCAGATTGATTAACTGTTAATTTTGTGAGATAAGATAGTGGCACCGAGTGAAAGCCCTCATCTGTAGGCACAGGGAAGACTGTGGCTGCAGTTATACAAGCTTGCAATGTGCTTTGAAATCTTCTCGTACAGTACAGAGGAAGAATAGGTGAAAATATACATAAAATATGGATAATTGAAACGACGATGGATGCAAAGAGGTTCAATAAATTGTCTTTGTATAGTTTTAATTCCCTCTAAAATTGTTATGTCTTTATGAATATTTTTATCCTCGGGATAGAATCCAAGGCATTTCTCCTTTTAGCCCCCACAGTTTAGAGCCCGGTTCTGTGTCCAGTGGCCACCTGTCCCCGTGTGCTTGTCTGCACCTGCTGTCCCCATGTAACTATTTACAGGGCCCTCTGGCTCTCAAGGTGTTTCTATCGGAACAATGAGATGATGCTCACCCTACTCATCCAGTTCGTACAGAACTGGAATGCCTTCACATACCCACACTTCGCACCTGTGTGCCTTCACTGCGCTGTCTTCATCCAGAGTCCCCCTTGTGACCCCCACGCTTTTCCCTGCCTGATGCCTTCCTGCTCCATTATCCAAGCCTTGGTGCAGGCATCACCCCACAGAGCACCCCCACCTCGCCCCCTTGTGCTGCCACACCCACTGGGCGAGCTCAGGTCTGCCGTCCTGTCGTCTTGGGTTCTTGGTGTCCAGCAGTGCTAGCAGCGTCCGGCAGTGCCTGACAAACACAGCCCTAGAGATTCTCGGACTCCGCCCCTCGGTGACTCCACCCTGCAAGGTGTACATCCCTTCCTGAGACCATGGGGCGCGGCAGTGGCAGAGGCCAAAGCAGCACACGTGACCACGTCTGGGCCCTGAGCGGGCGATGCTATGAGCTGTTTCAGGGTGTCCGAGGTGGCCCTTCACTGAGACAGAGCTGTGACAGTGGCGTCCTTGGAGCAGAGTGGGAAAACGTTAGCACAATGGGGGCCCTGAGGCATACCGGAAGTAGGTTCTGACAACGCTGCAGTATTTCCCATGCTTATTAATGCAACACGCAGTGGTGATTGTGCCTCCTGGTCTTTTGACCGTGTCCCCTTTTCATAAGACGCCCAGAGCACAGGCTCTGTGTGGAGACTGCAGCTGTTCTCATGTGCTGTGGTGACCTGGGACACGGGGTAGGGTACTGGGGCCTCTATCCGCGAAATCACTTTAAAATAAAAAGCACTATTCAAAGATCTTGCTCTTAATGTCTGTTTTTCTTCACACTGTTCGTAGCGTCGTCTTGGAGATGCAGCCAAGAAAGCCATCAGCAAGCTGACGACCAGGACGGTGAAGAAGGGCGACAAGGTACGGTGGCGAGGTGCCTGCGACACTGCTGACGGAAGACGGCAGTTACGCCTTTGAGCTGGTGGGAGAGAATATTTATTCCCTGGCCATTTGCGTCTCATTTCTTAGAGTACAATTTTCTCCAGGTATATTCTAATGCTTTGCTTTAAGCTGGCTTCTCTTTGAAATCGTGTGCCTGGTGTGCCTTCCATTTGGAGGCCTTGGCCGGTGCTCAGCCAGTGCTGGACTTCCCGTGCCCAGGCCGTGATCAGCTCCACCGGGTGACGTGGAGTCACACCAGCTGTGGCAGTCCCAGAATTTCCTTCTGAAACCAAGTGTGCTCTGGGAAGAACGCAGAGTGGCCAGGAGCATGTGTCGTCCTGTCTGCTTTCTGAGACCTGGCCACGGCTCCTTCACGTCTCTTTTCCTAGCCCATTAAATGGAGCGGCAGTTAGCAGAGGTTTTCTCTGAGGTGCCAGCAGCTGGCAAGGAAGGCACTGCGTGTCAGGGCCAGGCCGGAGAGGTAGCGACAGCAGCTGTGGCTGAGACCGCTCGCGAAGCTCCTCAGTCGGACCCCAGGTTACGCTGGAGCCCTGCTTCTGCCCTGTGAGGACAGGACAGCAGCTTAAAGTGAGACCGTCAAAGTTACCTGGAGTGAAAAAATCCCCACTCTGAAAGTGTGATACCAAAACCATCCTCCGCCCTCACCCACCTCTGCTGCTTCTACAGAGAGCTTGGGTCAGTTCAGATGACCTCTCGCCTCAGCTTTACCACGTGACTGACTCAGCTCATTTTATTCCCACGGCCGTGACCCCACCACACCCATTTCCCCTGACACCACTCCAGAAGGAGGAAATGTGTCAGCACACTGCACTGCACACTCCAGGAAGAAAGCAGGGCACACACCGGCAGGAGATAGGCAGACGGGCGGTGCCACTGCAGGGGCCTCCAGCAGCCCCGTTGCCTTCACGCTGCTTTGTCCCCAGGCCGGCACAACACAGCGCTTCCTTACTGAAGCCCACACCTCCTCTCCATTCGGCTCCCCTGCCAGGAGGTGGCACGACAAGTGGTGTCCCCTGTCCTGGCTCCGGTTCCTGCAGATGCTCCATTTGACCGCAACACAGGGACACCCCTCCCCACACCAGAGATAGAAGAGCATGGTTACTCTGCATGACTGGACACCTGGTTGAATCTTCCTGACTCCTGATAAGGTCCAGCATCTAGTGGAGCCTAAGAGTTCTGTACCCCAGATCTGTGACCATCCTTGGGGTGGGTCTCCCGGGAGCCTTCTTCTGGGGGCTCCTGGAGAGCACCAGGTGAGGAGGTGCGCAGCGACACCTACAGGCCAGAGAGAGACACAGCAGGAGTGGGTACCAGATGTGAGCCCTGTACAGGGTCACAGGTGGTTAGAATCTTGAAAAAAATTAGAATTCTGACTTCTGTTTCACAAACAGAATTAGTATTAATTGTTACAACATACTTCCAAAACAAAATTGATCAGTTTAGATATAATTTGGGTTGATACAGTTAAACAGGTGGAAATATTACATTTTTCCTTAACCTTTCACTTTGAGAAAACTTGTTCCCAGTCGTGGCCACAGGGAGGTTTTTACCGGGGTCGTTTCTCCTGCACCGATGCACTTCGGGCCGTAGTGTGTGACTCCGGTTTCTGTGTTCTGCGTTTCAGGAAACGGACCCGGACTTCGACCACTGCGCTGTCTGCATAGAGAGCTACAAGCAGAACGATGTGGTCCGGATCCTCCCCTGCAAGTACGTCGACTTCCTTTGCTTAAAAGAGAGCACGGCCAGAGCGGTCTGTGCGCCTCCCTCTCGGGGCAGTCCTGGGCCCGCCTGCCTGCGCGCTGCCCCTGAGGGGCTGCAACGCATGGTGGGCCATGCCCCAGCTGCCAGGACTGGCCACACAAGCCTTCCTGTGGCCTGGAGTTATGAGGAACTCGGGGCACAACCTCCAGGCACTCCCGTAATCTAGCGAGCATTAAGGTCGAAACTTAGTTCTGTGACTTCGGCGGGTTTGGAAACTAGCCCCCATTCCTCCCCTCCCCAAATCAGAACTGGGCCCCAGGTGCGTCAGCAGTGCGCACGTGGGCAGGTTGCCCGAACTTGGGCAGTGGGGTGGTCCTTTTCTGAACCTGGGTTAGGCGGAGCGGGAGGCTGGCTGGGTGCTGCGTGGAAAGCACCTGTCGAGAAGCCTGAAACAGAAGGTGTTTCTTCTCCGTCTCCCTGAGCTCACAACACACCCCCACAGCCGCACCCGTCTCATTGTGCAGGACGCAGGACGCACGGGAGGGAAACGAGCAGCAGCAGCTGTTCCCACCAGCCTGCTGCACGGGCGGCAGACACAGGCCTGCGGCCGAATTCGGCCCTCCGCCTTGCTGCATCCCGCCCAGCACCTTGTTCCCCCCCCCAACCCCCGTGGCAGCACTGAGCTCTCGCCCAGCCATTAGGGAGTAGTTACATTTACGCAGTCCCAAAATTACATTCGGCCCTTTGAAGGCAACCGTGAGGCCTATGTGGCCCCTTATGAAAGTGAGTTTGACACCCCTGGCCTCCTGGTATGATTTTATTACAGAGTGATCTGTTTTTAGCCTAGGAAAATATGCTTTTTAGAAAAACCGTGGAACCTAAGAATGCCTCGTTTACACATAAAGGTAAATCTGTGAGACTAAACGTGAGCCATCCCATGGAAAGTTCAGTGAGGCTGTTACTGGTTTTCTGCCATGTGGCCCCTCACGGGCCGAAGCACGAGGCAAAGGGAGATGCACCTGCGGGTCGGGAAGAGGTTGGCACATGTGTCAGAAAGTGTGGCCAACTCGCACCTGCTTTTTAAAAATCCATTTTTACCTGCATAGACTGTTTTGACACCAGAACGACCAGGGAGAAGCCAAGTCTTTCCAGATACTGTCTTCCGGTCTCAGCCCAGGGTTCCAGAGCCGCTAGGAGCCTAGGAAAGGCCGTGGGAACCCATCATGGTCGTCGCTGACCTAAGCATCCTCCTCAGGGGCCGCAGCCGGAACTGTGATAAGTCGGGGGCTTGCTCCCCATTCTCTCCACCCCCTGAGGGTCGGCTCTTCCAGAGTTCCATTGGCAGTTCTCTTTTTCCTTAATGCAGTCCCTTGCTTTCAACCCCGCCTGTGCGCCAGATTCCGTGCGGAGCGTTCGGAAGCACAGCCCTGGTGGCCCCAGCGTGTGTGTGCAGTTATGTCCTGGGAGGTCCTGATGCGGCAGGGCCACGCCCTCCCTGGGGGTCCTGGGAGGTCCTGGTGCGGCAAGACCACGCCCTCCCTGGGGATCCAGAGCCGCGGTGGTCTTAGTTGTGCCTGTGGCCACCTGAGGAGGCATCTCAACCTACGTCTGTAGTCCACTTGTGAGTATGAGAATTAGAATTTTTGCAAGCCTAACAGCATTTCTGTACACCCACAGTTCCAGCTCCACTCGCTCCTGCCCTGCCTGTGTGTCCACGTTCCGCTTTCGGTTCAGAGCAGGTGGATGTTTGCTACATTCATGTCTTGAGCCTCCATAAGTTGTAGCTCTCTCTAAACTAGATCGCACCCCATGCTCAGCAAAACGTGTCACCTCGTTGAAATGGCGACAGCAGCATGGCCCTGGGTGGAGTGAAAATTAACTCTGTGTGTGGAGAAGCATTCCGTGGGACCCAAGCTAGTAACTTGACCAGAACAGGGTTTCAGCCTTGGCACTGTTGACATTTGGGACCAGATCATTCTTTATGGGCTGGAAGGTGGGCCGTTTTGTGCACTGCAGGGTACTTAGCAGGGTCCCTGGCTCTGGCCCCGCCCACAGCTGGACCGACCCCAGGTGTCTGCAGTTGGAGAGCTGCCAGCCAGGAGAGCACAGCCCCCACTCACCCGAGTCTCTGCTCCAGGTCTTCTCCCAGCCTTGCTGCCAGGGGGTTCCTCTCAAGTCCCTTCACTTTCACTCTTGCCTTGTGCTACGGCTTCCTTGTCCCCTTGGCCTGGACACTCTGCCCTTGCTCTTGGGTCTCTGACAGTGAGGAGACGTGTGACTCTGCTGCTTCTGCCCTTTGCTTGAGCTGCCCAGCAGCTCTGGCTTCTCCGGCCCCCGGCGCCGCAGAGCCCCCCTCCCGCCCCCGCTGGCTGTCCTGGTCCTCACAGCAGTGTGTCGGGGTATACTTGTTTTCCTTAAACTCCTTCTTTACTCATCCCTTTCTCCCTGTCCGCCTACCCTTGTCCTCTCCACCTCAGAGAGAAAACAGTGGCTGTCGGTCAGCTGAAACTGCTTGCTGAGCCCCCTACCGCCTGCCCCTGCCGGGCCTCCACGGGCAGCCCTCCGTTCCTGGGCCTGCTCCTGCTCCGGCAGCTGCTCCCCCCAGTTCTGCTCCTTCTGTTGCTCTGCAGAGCCCAGGCCTTCCCTCACCAGCTTCCTGGCTCTGAGACCCGGCTCCAGGCGCCGCCCTGCAGCTTCTCCCTGCGTGGCCAGCCTTGGGAAGGGAGCTGCATTCACCATCCCTCTTCTCCTAAGCCCAGGCAGATGAAAGGCCTGGGGGCTTGGTCGGTTGGTCTGTCTGTCCTGGTTTTAACAAGCCTGCCTGGGGCCTGAACTGACATTGCTGGCCTCTGATGCATGACCTTTGCTTTCCGTTGCCTGTTGGGTTGGTGTGCTATGGACAGATGGGAGCTGGTGGTGGGTTGGGGACCCCACCAGTGTCTCTCAGTTACAGTCGATCCTCCTTTGGGTGTTAGCCACCGTGTCTTTGAAACAGAAAAGCTATGACTTTATTTAGACCTCCTTTACTGAAAGGTCAGTCAGCCGCATTTTTTAGTGGGTGAAAATACTCCTCATGAGCGGAGTGCTGCACCGTGGACAAATACACATCTACGATGCCACATTAGGAGCTAAAATGGGTCAGTCAGCTGGCTGTGGCTGACCCGTCACTGCGCTGTCCCTGCCCCGGAGGGTGGGCCTGCCTCAGCCGGCATCTGCTGCCAGTCCCAGTCGGGGGAAAGAGCGCTTGTCTCTGACCTTGAAAAATCTTGGATCCTTTTGTATTTGCCAGGTTCTTGCGTGACACCAAGAGGCTGCAGAGCTGTGACAACAGCTCACCTTCACTGTAGACTCCACCCCGCCCCCAGCGCTGCAGCATGGTGGGTGGGGGGGGCGCTGGGGGAGAGGGCACTGCGTCCCAGCGCAACTGGTTTCGTTCTTTCCATGTGCTGTGCGTTGCACACTCTATCCCAAAGTGTTTCTCGCAGGAATAAAGGACTTCGTTGAAGCTCTGACCTGCTTGTCCTTTTCCCGGTTCACTGTCCTGGACACGGCCCTGCTTTTCATCCCAGACCACCATTCAGCCTAAATGTGTCGGGCCCTTGTCTGCTTTTGCATGAACTTGTATTGCTTTATTATTTGTATCAAGTCTTTTGTAACAGTAGGCAGGGGCTTCTCTGCAAGGTCTAACTGGCCCAGGTGCTGCTCTTGGTGGGGGGCACCTGAAGCTGGTGATAGGTCACTCTGGTGCCTGGTCTACCCGCCTGCGCCGTTTATCAAATGTGTGAGGCACTGTGGCTGGGTGTGTGCGTAGCAACGCCGTTCACGTGCATCCTGGGCGCTGTTTGCAGGGGTCCTGTGTGTGCAGGTTTTACTGGCTACTGCCTCCACTCCTCGCCCCGGCTGTCAGCCGAAGCAGCTGGGAGTCAGAAAGGGCGCCTGTCCAGGGTGGATGGTGCAGGGGCTTTGCCTGGGAGAAGGCAGAGGCCTCTCGGAGCTCACTGAGCTCGGTGCGGAGCCAGAAGTGAGAAGGTGGAGGGATTGGCTGGCAGAGAAAAGAAACAAGAGCAGGGCAGCTAATCCCCAACATCCCGTCAGTCAGCAACCGGAAGAAGGATGGGCCGCAGGGACCAGACTGCTGACCTCCAGGCAAGGGTGGCAGGGAGGGGTGGCTGGCTGGCTGGGCTAGGGATCGGGCTGGGAAAGCCGTGGGTGGACAGACAGCCAAAAGGAAACCGTGTGGGCTTTTTAAGAAAATACTTCTTTCGAATTGCAAGTCGTCTAAGAAAAGGAGGCTCTCTGGATTTGCCCCTGAGAACCAGTCAGTCTCTGTGTCTTTCACTAGGTGCCCAATAGCAGGGGGCTGAGCACCTCCTGTTAAATCAGCAGACCTACCAGGAAACGCCCCAATACAGGAAACACCTGTAACTGCGGTTTAAAGGAAGAGATGAGCAAGAAGCACTCAACTCCTGCAGCTTTAGAAACTAAATGTGGGGGTGTGCTGTTTTGTTCTTCCTGAATAACCAGAAATAGGCTGGAGAGGAGGGACATAGCAGGGGGAACACAGAGGCCAGGAGAGGGGGCGGGCGGGGCTGGCCCCAGGCCACCGCTTCACACCAGGGTCTATGGGTACACACACACACACACACACACACACACACCATCCCCACCCCCTCTGCCCCCCGCCTCAAGCCAGCTGCCCAGCTACCCCTGGGCCTAGTGGCCCTTCTAGGTCACATGGCCATGTCTCTTCTGTCACCTGTCGGCATAAAACTGGTCTCGAGAGCCTCCTTGGACTCCCAGCCCTACCAACCCTGAGCAACCCCTGGCCTCCATGAGCCTCCTAAACGCCAATGCCAGGTACCAGACAGATGTGCCCTGGTGGGGGAGGGCCTGGCATGTCTGTCAGACGTAAAGGGGCCTGCATCCCCAAGAGCGCTGAAAGCCTAGTTCTGGTCTTTGTTAGACAGCAGCCAGCTGGGCAGTGTTGGCAGCCACAGGGGCAGCCAAGCTCTGGGCACCGCTCAGTGGTGCCCTGCAGCTCGTAGCCTCCGTCGAGGACATGAGCGCTGAGGGTAGCCCTGCGGTGCCTCCTGGACGCGTGTTTGGTTAGCTCTCAGCTGCTGCTCGGGACTTTCTGCCTCTTCTGTAACAACCTTCAGATTTAAACAAAAGCCTTCAGGGGTGGTTGGGTCCTGGTGCCTTGTATCCTCTGGTTCAGTGCAGGTTGCAGACTGGATTGATGAATTCAGTCTTCAGGATCTTTGTTCTGACCCCAAAGACGTGGATGTGGGGGCACCAAGTGGACACTAGAGGGGCGGGGGTGTGCGTTGTTCAGGCTGAAGTGGTCAGCACAAACGTTTCTTCCAAATCCCAGTGGAACAGTTTCTACACCTCTTACTCTTTAAAATCAGAACTGCATTTTTAAACATCTGTATTTAACTTTATAAACTGCATACAAATTAAAGTTTTAAAGACATACCATGGTTTAATATGGTATGTTTCTCAAAATTTCTTCCATCTGATTCCAAGACACAATTCTAGTTGCTGCCAAGGCCCCTGGCGTGGGCCTGCCCCTTCCCGTGTGGCCAGGACCCCAGCCCCTGGGCCCCGCCCCCGGCCCCTCAGCTGCCGAGAGACTGGAGCCGGCCGTGCACACTGCGTCCTCCCAGAGGGCATGCTCCTGCTCCAGGGTGGCGGCCCTCCGTGGCTGACTCGTTCACTCACCCACCTGCGTGAGAGAGAATCGCCTCCTCTCTCTCCCTTTAACATTTCAGCCAAAAATGGCTGAAATACAGTTCATCCTTAATGATAGCCCCAACTTCCCTGTAACTTACACAGACACTCCGCATAGGTTGCTTACAGGTTTTTTGTTGTTTTCTTTTTTTATCCTCATCTGAGGACATCTTTTCATTGCTTTTAGAAGGACAGGAAGGGAAAGAGAGAAACTTTAATGCGAGAGATCATACAGTCCCAGACCAGGGATCGAACCTGCAACACTTTGGTTATGGGATGACACTCCAGCCTACCAAGCCACACCAGCCAGGGCACTTATAGGTCTTTTGAAGTAATGTTTTAAATGACATTTAGAGTTCCATGAGACCAATAATTGTACAGAGAACTCTTCATTTTACTCTTGTTTAATATATATATATTTTTTTTTGTTTGTTTAATATATTTTTGAAATGCCACTTTCCTTCTTTAGCCGTTATAGAAACTACAACTGATTTCTAAGGTATAATTCATTGTCTTCATTCTTAACAAATTTCCTAAGTTTTCTCACGTGGTTTTTGGAATCTGGTGGAATAAAAAGCCCCAACAGCCGAATGCCACTTCTCACTGTGCATGCTCATGGACACAGAAGCCCGGTTCAGCAGTTTTTCTGTCGGCTCTTCGTTGATGCGGTGGTTTGGCGTTTCGACCTTGCCACGGTGCGGTATGTCGTTTCTGACACAACTGTCCATTTTTCACAGGCACGTGTTCCACAAATCCTGCGTGGACCCCTGGCTCAGTGAACACTGCACCTGCCCCATGTGCAAACTCAACATCTTGAAGGCCCTGGGAATTGTGGTACGTTGCCCATTGTGTCCTGCTCTTTGCGTGGTGTCTTTTCTAAGTGTGACATGGCAGCCCAGGTGGATGGTCATGGCTTGGGGAAAGCCGTGCTTGCTTTGCCACGTGGCCTGGCTGGTCTGGCCCCCTCAGGGAGCTCCTGGGGAGAGGGCGGCTGTGCCGGCCACCAGGGGGGCCTCTGGGTGGTGGCTGTTGCTGGAGAGCCAAGGTGGAGACAAGGACATGATTCTCCTGCATTCCAGTACCTTTAAACACAAGGAGTAGAATGTAGTCTTTGGACTCCTGCCCTCCGCATAACATAAAACGTGTCACTGCTTACATTTCTTCCTCTAGAATCTTCCCTCACCCTCCTGGGTGTGGGGCAGTGGCGAGCAGTGAGGGTGGGTAGTGCCAGCCCTGGGTGGACCTGGGCCCTGGTGTTGGTCAGACATAGGGAGCTGTGGCCCCGCACGTTAGCACCGGCCAAGCAAGGACCTTGGACACTTCCTGCTGTTACAGTTCCCTCCTTAAAAGAAGTATGTATGCAGGATTTTTGCTTCTTAGACAAAAATGACAACAACTTTCTGGTCTCAAAAAAAGTGAATGAATAATCTCCTTATGGAGCAGAAAGTTCAGTTTGACCACAAGATGAATTCCTCACTTTAGCTCCCAGGGGACAGTGTGGGTGCAGCCCTGAAGTGGCCCCTGCCCCATTTACCCTCCGTCTCCGGGGGCCACGCCACTGGCACAGTCGTGCTGCAGGGTGTCTGCACTCCAGCCCCACAGCACCGCGCTGCCCGGCCGCGTCCCAGCCTCGGCTGAATGCCACGAGCCTGACTACCAGTTGCACAATAAAAATGTCTCCAGACATTGCCAGGTGTCCCTTGGGGGGAAAAGTCACCCCATTGGAGGGGTTTTAGCACAGAGCTGCTGCCTCGATGTCTGGCCTGTGATAGATGCTTGGAAAAGGCTAACTTAGCTTCTTTGGTTGCCTCCAGCCTTCCTGGTGGTTTTGTTTTTCAAATCCTATTTTTTGAGCTGCTGATACTTTCTCCTTCCACTGTTAGTGAAAATCCTTCCAGAATGGATTCTGAGCACCCATGGGTCCTTAGGCATGAAAAACAGAGTCAGCCTGACTAAGAGGTGTCATCGTGCGCCCCCATCACCCCACCACTGTGGGCTCTCGCTGGGCTGCGGGCCCATCCAGAGTGTGGTGCCATTGCACGGGGAGCCGTTCCGTTGGCTCTGGCTGGCTGTCACTTCTCTGTGTGGAAGCCCCTCTCGGCCCCAGTCCCAGCTCCACTTCTAGTGTGCTGTCTGCTGCGGGGTGAGAGTGCGAGTTGCCGGGGAAACCAAACAGCAGGGCTGCGGAGTCAGCGGACTCCGTGTCCACTTGCTGGGGGTCTGCCTTGGCCCAGGCAGCTCTGTGCCCCTCCTTCAGGGGCAGATGCTTAGGCCTCGAAACAGCTTTCTCACAGTTCAGAAGTCAGTGCAGCATTATCGGCTCTTGCCTTGGAGTCTGACTTGTGTTTAAAGGGGAAGATCTTTAAAAACTGGCTCCCAGAGAAGTGGGGTATCACAGAGAAGTGAATGGGATGCTGGGGCACTGGGTGTCGCTGCCGTCCTGGAGTGCGTCGAGCCAAAGTTCCACACGGGACTTGGTCGGCTGCACACCGACGCCCCACCCTGCCTGGGGGCCTCGCCCCCTGGGCCGTCATTGCTGTAGAGAGGTGGAGTGTCCGGTTTCCCCGCAATGATCGATTTTGGTTTTCCTTTGTAGGAAATTGCCTGTTTCTTTTAAAGAGAAACTCTTGGGTGAGAGTGGAAAGGGTGGAGGGAGAAAGAAATGATTGGGAATCACATTGGCGAGAACTTGCTGAAGTCTTTTCAACACAGTGTCAGTCTTTAGAAATGTCATTCTCACAACCACTCTCCACCCGGACCGACTTTGCAGCCCAGTGTGCCGTGCACGGAGGGCACCGCTTTCGACATGGAGCGGCTCGCCCGCGCCCAGGCGGCTCACCGGCGGCCGGCCCTCAGCGACCTTGCCAGCGACGCCTCCCTGGGCCTTGAGCCCCTTCGATCTTCGGGGACCTCACCTCTTCCTCAGGATGGGGAGCTCACACCCAGAACAGGAGAGATCAACATCGCCGTAACAAGTAAGTGGGCCTGTGCCCGGTGAGCAGCGTACGTGCTGCGCTGTGGCAGGTGGGGGCAATTCTAGGGGAGAGTCGAGGCAGTGACTGAGTCTGCACCCGAGAAAGTAATGGGTCCTTTTGTTAAAACAGCTGTGGGGGACAGTGAGGACAGCTCCATCGTAAGGGGGTTGTGTGTTTGTGTGAAATTAATAGCAGTGGTTTGTTCGGAGATCTGTCCTGAGTGCTGTCTATAAACACATTTTGAAATGAGTATAATGCAAACAGGCCTTTGGGAGGGTCCCGCTGGGCCGTGAAGAAGGGCGGCAGCCCCTGGGGGTGGGGGTGGCTGTGGCTGTGAGCACCAGTGCCCACTGCCTCCTGGGCTGCGGGCAGCCCTGCCAGCCTAAGAGTTGACCACGTTAGGAAGAACAGAAGGGGCCAGGGGCTGCCCACTTCATTCCACTCCATTCATGAAGGTTGGTGTTCCGGCGCTGACCTCGGTGGTGCAGTTGTACACCAGGGTAGAGACGCCAAGGGGAAATCTGCCCTGAAGCTCTCGGGCTGGTGGCGACTATCGCCACCGCTGAGCCGCTGGTGGGGAGAGGAGCGCCAGGATTTTGGCAGCCAGGCCTACGTGCGTGCGAGTGGCTGGCGGGCATGCGTGGGGCCATGTGCACTGTCTCCGTGACCAGCCGCTGTCTGCCTCAGTTCCACTCTGTCCTTGTGACTGCCATCTAACCGCTCCGCACTCGCCTCGCCGCACTCTGCGCTGCCTTCCCCAGTGTGCGCTGTCGCTTGCCTGCAGCTTCAAGCCCTAACCCTCCCAGGACTCCGCTTAACTCTGAGGCCAACCTCGGGGAAGCTGTTCAAACAGGCCTTTGCTCTCACAGTGAGCCTCGTGTGGTCTGTGCATGAGCGTGCAGTGAGTGTGCACACACTTCTCACCGGCCACACACCGCAGGAAGTCACGGCCCAGGTTCCAGTCTGCCATTGGTCCGAACTCAAGGAGACTCCACTCAGTTCTGAAATAAGTAAAACTGGTCTTCGATGTGGTTTGACTCACTTCTGACCATTACCCAATCATTTGTTTTCACCTCATTTCATATTTTCCTGCTTGGGTGTTGAAGTTTTTTTTAGTTGATCTAGTAGTAATAAAGGAGATGAAAGAGGTTTGTGTATTAATGAGTTCTGTAGGCCCTTCATTGATCAACATTTATTGAGCACCTACTACAATATTAAGTACTGAATATTAAGTACATATTTTATGTGCAAATGTCCTTTTAAAATCTTCTATTTTGATGATAAAAAATATCACTTCATTTATCAAACTAATCTCTGTTAGCAGAATTTGTGCATGTTGATAAGTTAAGCCATGTGGCTGAGTTACCCTGAAGCTGCCTGTCTCCTCCCCGAAGCGCTATAGAGCTGGCAGCCCCAGCACGCTCAGCCCACACCCCCTGCGCGCCGGGCCGGTGCTGTGCAGGTGCACACACGCACGGCAGGGACCAGGTGCCAAGGCCCTGCTGTGTGGACCGCGCCGCAGGGCCCTGGGCCCATTCGGCATGGTTGCGATGGTGTTTACTGCCTTTGACGACTAGATTTGATCGCTGAAACGCCTCACATGCGTGGATGGTACGTTCAGAATTCAGAAGCACAGACGTAATTGAGGTTCTGAAAGTGAGTCTGCTTATCGTGCACAAAAGTCTCTAAGGAAAAACGGTTAAGAACGCTGTGGTTATAAGCTTCTTGATACTGATGACCAGTCATCTCTTAATTTTTTTTTAAATGCCAGTATACATTTTCCCTAACTTAACATGTATGTGGGTAAAGTGGTGGATTTTGTACAGGCTCTCGAATGTTTGTTTTGACTTAAAAGAAAAACCTTGCAAATTCACTCTACAAATGGGAAGTTTGTAATCTGAGGAGCAGAGGCTGCACTGTTATTTAAAAAGAACAACTTTGCTACATCTTTTAATAAAACAAACCAAGGTGGATGGAGAATTAAAGATCACCACCTTTAAAACCCAGTGAAAGTAGAATCACCTTTTTCTAGAAAAATTCCTAGGCGCACACTGTTCTGCGTAGTTGTAGGGCCCATGGAAACCAGTGTAAGAAACACCCCGGCACATCCAGCTTCTGCGCAGAAAGGGCGGCACTGCCTGCACCGCACCCTCCTCTCTGCCGCGCCGCAGGCGCACAGGGCCTTGCCATGGAACACTTTGTTAAGCCAGCGTACTTAGTGCATGCTCCAGGAAATGGTGAGGGTTCGGACTTTCAGGCTGTCAGACTGGTTCTTAGGTTATTTTCAAGATTCTCAGTAAATATTTTTAGGGTGTTACTTACACGACAGACTTTGAAAGGTTAAGAGAAAATATGAATTGACTTCCTGGATCTAGAGTAAGATGAGGTAAAAATCCTTAGCGTTCTGCGTGCCAGAGGTTCTCAGCTCTTTGCTGGGCAGGTGTGTTGTGGATCACCTGCCCGCCCTTCCCACCAGGGCACGACCGAGCCCGGATGCCCGGCACTGCTTCCAGCAGTGCGCTTGGGAAGGGAAGTCCTTTCCAGGAGACACCGATGCCTTGTGGTGTTGAAATAAAGACCGTAAGTGACCTGTGCACAAGAGATAAGAGTGTAGACATGAGTGCCCTGGAAGGCCAGCCTGCAGGCTGCTTGGGGTGCCCCCAGGACCTTTGGGAACACTGCTGCCTACTTCTAAGCCATTGTCTAAGAATGAATGACATACGCAAAAGTGACAAAATGAGGAAGGAAAGGTTATATGCACGGCTAGTCTACTCTACTGTCACTTCAGTTAACAAGTAAAAAAAAAAAATCAGTGCCCACGTGCGATTCTGTGTACATACTTTCACCGCACGGTTTTCGGTAGCCACATGCCTCACAGACCTCAGGACATGACCAGGAAGAAAGGTCGGGGCTGGGCCCTCCTGTCTCCCTGGCAGCTTCCACCACCCCTCCCACTAACCTTCTCCGGCTAGGAGCTCTCTGGCAAACCTCCTCCTGCTTCACTGCCTGGGGCCACTCTGGGCTCCCACCTCCGCTGACGTCTGCATCCGTCTGCATCGTTGCTTTTGAGGGAAATGTTGACATCGATTTGACTTAAGCCTTCTCCCCAGAGTGACTTCCTCCCTTTCCTTTGTCAACAGAAGAGTGGTTTATTATTGCCAGTTTTGGCCTCCTCAGTGCTCTCACACTCTGCTACATGATCATCAGAGCCACAGCTAGCTTGAATGCTAATGAGTAAGTAACAAATTGTTTTTCGGATTGCATGTGCCAGAGATCCCCAGAAAATATGTAGAGTAGCCTTTGTAAAGATGGTGAGAATTGGCTTTCACCAGTCTCACACTGATTCTGATGGGATCGTACCTAGCAGAATAACATTTCACAAACAGTAACTCAGATTGGGAGTCCACCTCTCTCGGCAGCAGTAGCTCACCTGAGGACAGAGCCAGGGGCTTTCATTAACCACACCTGAGAGGGAAGCGCCAGTCCTGCGCAGATGCCGAGGGAAGCAGCACAGTCTCGTGGGAGAAAGCACGTTCGTGCCTTGACCACTGCAGGAACAGCCCCTGTACTCTGTGCCCGTCGGACTTTACCTGGAGTCTAATGGCCTGAGCATTTGCTGGACCCCTGGCCGGAGGTTAAGGAACAGTGACCTGCAAGAAAGAAGCAATTGGGAAGACTGTCCGGGGGTGGGGGTGGAGAAAATAGGGCAGAATGAGGATCAGAGGGTAGGTCACAGGAAGGCAAATCTCACCTCTGTGAAAGGAAGAACATCTGCTCATGAGAAGGTCTGCTGTGGGGAGTGGGGAGCACCCAGGACAGGGAGCTGGATGCCACCCGTTGGGGCTGATGTCAGTGGCAGGCTTCCCAGAGAGGGCACATCGGGCTAGATGACTGTTCAAGTCCATTTGGATCCACTGATTTTCCAAGATTAGCTTCCCACAGGGACGCCTTCGGTTTTGCTTGTTTTGTTTTAAATACGGGGCATTCGCGTTAGGCTGTCACTCAGTGCTTTACCAGTACTCAGGCAAACCACCCTGAGATGGAAGCCTCCCTGGACAGCGCCCGGATTTGAGCACGAATGGTGTGGGAGGAGTCCACGTGCCATCCGTATTCCATCCTGTCTGCTGTTTTAATCGATTAATGTTGATCAGCCAAGGCCATGTCATTGATTTCATTCAGTGCTCCTTGTCAGCCGTAGAAACTATGGGCAAGTAACTTCCCCTTCAGGGATGTGATTTTATGGCCTCTCACCCCATCTGTTGACCAGATGCTTGTAGGAAGTCCCCTGGGAATCCGGGACTAGTGGCGTGTTGGGAGGGTGTCGCGGTCAGGTGGCAGTCTGCAGCCTTCGGATGAGTCGTCTCAGCCTCATCCAGCAGGTCTCAGGCTGGCTGCGTCTGTTAGGCGCAGCTGGTGCAAGTTTACTCCAACATGGCACAGGGTCACCTGCTCCATTCTGGAGGCAGGCGTACCTGGATGAGACTCCCTGCTTCTCCATTTATTGGAAGCTCATTTTAGTCATCCGTAAAGTAGGGATAATGGTAGGAGTATGTCACAGGGTCGAGAGAATTACCGTGTGAAGTGCTTGGTATAGTGCCCGGTACATAATAAGTGCTCAATAAATGTTAGCCAGTTGGCTCTGCCGCGATGTTTTAAGTTCTGTGAGTACGCTAGCCATCGGCCTTTCTCATCTGGCACATGAACTCACTTTCCCTCATGAAACAGGATCCGGGTCAGAGGGGCTCTGTGGGTGCCTGTGGCTTGACCCACAGTTTGGAGGGAAACACTTAATCCACCTACAGCCACCGCTTTTGCTTGCTCCCATCCGACCATCTGGCTAGGGGGCTTCACAAGCGCCTGAAAACCACTCACAGCATCAGTGGGGTCACTTTCAGAGAATTTTTAAGTCATTTAACGGCCCCCTTGCTGCCACTTGGTATCTACACATGCTTGGTTCCTGCATCCGCTGTTTCAGAGAACCCTCATGGGCCTGACACCCATCAGAAGTCCAAGTGCCTGGGACACGCCATCCCAGCTCCATGCGTAGGAGCCTGAGCGACTCGGAGACTCAGTCATCAGTCCAGGATCCGGGCCTTAGTCCAGCCCGTCTCCCCTCAGCCTTGGGGCTGCTGTCACGCATCTGCATCCTGCTCATGTGCCCTCCATCAGAGCCCCCCCTGAAGATGATGTTCATGCCCCCACTTAACGAGAGAGTGTGCGAGAGAATGTGCAGTTGCGCGTGCATGAGAGATGCTCACCGGGATGTTAGTGGGGATTATCTTAATTCAGTAGGCCTATGGGGTTCTTCTCTTTTATTGTGCTTTTATGTGTTCATTTTTTTAATACCGTGAATTAATTAATTTTTTAAAAAGCCATTTTTAATTGTAGGAGATAATAGTCACTCAGTGTCTCCCCGAAATGTTATGAAAAGTTTTGATTCCAGAGAAAAGTTTATTTCAGCAAATAAATTTATAAGTATTCTCGTTAATGAATTTTTTGAAATCCGTTTTAGTTCTGTTTTTGCATTTACCAAAACTTTACCAAAAATGAGATTGCCTTTTCAGCTTAATAGCTCTCTTTTAATTTTCTGGGGAACCTCATTTCATTTGTAAGAGAGTCTTCTAATTACAGTTTACTTTTCTGACAGTATTGCACTGAACTTGTTTGTGATTTCAGCAAGACTTTGACATAGTCTGGTCATTTGTGAGCAAGATGAAGCGTTACTGGTGCCATATCAGGGCAGGCACAGGGCACCAGCAGGCGGCCGCTGCCACCCGCACTGCGCTGACCGCCGTCCCTAGCGGGGAAAGTGCTGCTGCTCCCTCACCAGGCCCTGAAGGGCTACCCAGGGCTTGATGCTATTGGCTTAATCAGAAGTCAATCAAAAGTCCACCTACCTGAGGTCACTCCCCTTCTATTAAAAATTCTATTTAAGTGCTCAACCAGGACTAATTGTGCTTTTAATTTTTTAACACTGCAAACCTAGTGAGTTTTGAGACTTTGCAGTATAAACAGGACAGTAGTCAAGCAAAAAAACATATTTTTATATATTTGCTTTTCATGCCTGTCTCAAGGTTATTGAAGTTCAGTTTCCAAAGTAGAGGTTTTCTCCTCTACTTCACTATTCAAATAGACCTTGGTAAAACCTAGCATTTAAAGACTTACATTTGTATCAAGCTAATTTTCTCGCAGTGTAAGAAAAATAAATATCGTCATTGTTTTTTTATTTGAGGAACAAGTTATAAGACCTGTGGGTGCTGTGGGAGGTTTTGAGTTGAGCAGGAAGGTCAGCTCAGTGCCCCTAAAGCCCACTTCAGTTCCTAGATTTGGATGTAACACCCTAAAATGTGCAGAGGACTGTAGCCTAAACGTTCAAGATTGAAACAGCCTGGGCAGGAGGAGACGAATGGGCAGATGTCAGACCCTGCAGCATCACGCAGACCCGGAGCCCTGGCTCTGCTGCAGGCGGGCGGGCTCAGGCTGCCGCTAGACCACGTCAGAGGAATTGCTGTCTCTGTTTTGCTGTCTACTCACTATTTCTGAATTGTTCTGCTCACACGCTTTAAGAGGAGCACCAACATATCTCAACATAAGAGGGTCTGAAAATTAATCATTTGACGTCTTGGGGATGCTTAGCCTAGAAAAATGGGGACCTGGGTGAGGGGAGAGGTGTCTCCAGGTGCTGGAAGGACTCCCAGAGACGAGAACATCTCCTACCGAGAACGTGCTCCTGTCTTGGGCTGCGTTATGCTCCACACAGCCCCGTAAATGCTCCCAGCCAGGCCCACAGACACGACTCCACTTCCTGTAAGAAAGAACTTGCTGCCAGTCAGAACTGCCCGCCCTCACTTGGAATGTTTGGAAAGCTAGTGAGCTTACCAGGACCCGCCGTTCAGACAGGAGCTGCTCAGAAACAGCCCTGGGTCAGGTGGGAGTCACAGGTTCCTTCTGGTCCTGAGAGTCCCTCCTGAATTGGTCCCAAATGGCCCCTTCCTGGTGGTGATCAAAGCCAAGGAGAGGGGTGAGATTCTCTTCTGCCTTTTTTAGAACTTTAAGTTTCAAAAACAATGGTTTTTCTAAAGATTTTATTTATTTATTTTTAGACAAAGGGGAAGGGAGAGAGAAAGAGAGAAAGAGAAACATCAATGTGTGGTTGCCTCTCACATCCCCCTGCTGGGGGCCTGGCCTGCAACCCAGGCTTGTGCCCTGCCTGGGAATGGAACTGACAACCCCTTGGTTCACAGGTCGGCACTCAGTCCCCTGAGCCACACCATCCAGGGCAAGAACTTTGAATTTTTACTTCCCAACCTATTACTGTTTGCTCATACTAGCACCTGTCTTTATTTTCCTGAGACAATCTTTCTGGTAGCAATGCCAGCAAAGATTTGAAAATGCCTCCATTTGTTAATAAACCCTCTTCTTTCTCTGAGTATTTACTTCTCCTTTTAGCCCCCCTGAGCCTGGGATATATACAGAGGAATAACCTGAGGCCCAGACGGGCCAAGTGACCCCAAGGAATGCCATGGGTAGCAGAGAGTGGCATGGAAGCCCAAGGTTTCTGGGTCGGTCTCTTCCCCTTACCCCACTGGGCCCTCACTTCTGCAGGGAGCCATGTAAGGTCTCCAGGCAATGTGGTTGAAGGTGACAGATTTGATTTTCTAAAAACATGATGACGAGGAGGATTAAAGGCAGTGGTCACTTTTCATTATTCAGAAGTACCTTTAACATTGTGGCTGCATTAGTTTATAATTCCTTAGAAAGACAGCAAAATAAAGTAAGTTTAGGATTTTTGATTCCCCCATTAAAAGTCCTTATATCTGACCTCCAGCATTTGTGAGGAAATACTGTTAAAACCGTGCAGCGCCTTACACGGAACTAGAGAACATAGTGGAGCCCAGAGCTCTACGGGGTGTGGCTGGGGACGAGCCTCTCTGTCATTCAGACCCTGGTGCACCCCAGCTGGTGGCCGGCAGAGCAGGAGCTGCCTGTAGGAGAGGAGACAGTCGCTCAGCGCCACGCAAACGGGCCACCGGCCGCTTCTCCCTGAAAAAGGCTTGCTGGAGGGAGTGACTGAGAAGCAGGACAGGCATAGCAAGGGCACAGAGTGAGGACACGCGGACCGGGTTCAGAGAGCTCTTCCCATGGTGTGAACACTGCAGGCAGTGGTGACGGGCAGGCTCTAGAATTTAGTCTTGATTCCATTAAACAGTGAGTCACACAGAAGGCTCTCAGTACAAGGCGCTTCTCAAGGCTGAGCAGCTGCTTTGGCTGGTGGACCGGAGGCGGGAAGACGAACGTAGGGAAAACGCAGAGAGGGAGTCAGGGTGACAAGGAAGGAGATGAAATCAAGGAACGCTGGAGACCTGCGTGCCGGGGAAAGGCACTAACTAGTTCGAGGCGCGGACCTGGAACTCAGTGCAGAGCAGAGAGCGGGGCTGGAGGAGGGATTGGGCACTGGGGAGACAGGGCCGACTGCACAGAGGGCCTTGTGGGGGTCGGCCTGGCGAAGACTTGAGGTGCCTTCGGACACCTGATTTGGGGGTGCACACATGTGATCGGGGGTCCCCCATGAGAGAGTCAGACATCCGTGGGAGGCTGCACTCTTCAAATCTTATTTCAAAATAAAAATGTTGTTCTTGTCCGAGCAGAAGGGGGAGCGTGTTCGGGGACAACAGCCACAGGTCTCAGGACACTCCTCGCTGAGAGCACCTGCTCGATTGTGCGATTCTCCTGCGTTTTTAAGCACAAAGGTGTTTGCAGGGAGTCCTAGCACCTTTCTGGGGTGACCGCACCCCCCGACCGCAGACCCAAAGCCGCTGAGTTCAGGGAAGCCTGCCACCTTTCTGGCTCCGCTGGGGGTGTTGGGAAGCAGCTGGGGACAGCGCAGGCCCCCTTCAGTCCGGCTCACTGTCTCTGCTGTTTTAAAACGCCGACAACTGCCCTGTAAGTCTTGACCTGTCTCTTTCCTTTTATCCCATAGGGTAGAATGGTTTTAAAGAAGACACAGACTGCTTTCTGACTGGTTGCCTCGAAGGAAAAAAGAACCTATTTTTGTGCAGCATTTACCAATCATGCCACACAAGCATTTATTTTTAGTACATTTTATTTTTTCATAAAATTGCTAATGCCAAAGCTTTGTATTAAAATAAATAAATAATGAAATGAAAAGGCTGTGCCGTTGAGTGTTATTCACCCCCTTGGGTTGGAGGCCAGTTGGGGGATCGCGTGCCCACACGTCTGCCACAGAGACCGTGTGTTCATGGCCCCCAGGGTGGGGGGCAGTGCCACTCTCTCTGTTGGCGTCCTCGAAGTTGGCTCCTACCATCCCAAATAGGACCCACGCCTGGGCTCATCCTGTGTGGTAGTGCCCCTTGGGCTCAAGGTCACCCCTTGCTCTCTGATGATATCTTGTTCCTTTGTGGTTGACAGGTGTTCTGCAGCCAGAACACCAGCTCTGCAGCAGCAGCAGTGATAGGACATTGTGTCATTTGCCACTCTGCCCCGTATTTAGCAGAGTGCTTTGTACATAGTACGTGCTCAATAAATATTTGTGGGATGAAGGGTTGAGTGTAAGAAAAAATTTCCAAAGTACACAACAATTAGAAACTATATCTGTCTGACTTTTGAAAACCTAGTTTGTATGACATTCTTTTAAAAACAGCAAATTCTAAAAAGTTGGATGAAAGCCATTTTACAGGTGTAAAGGAAATATGTTTGCTTTATTGATGAGGAAAATGCTGAGATACTTTGTTACAGTGAATCCTGTGTTTGAAGGATCATCAGTACACATAACGTTTTGAGTGGTGAATTCTCAGCCTCCCTGGGGATGAGGACAGAGCCCACTGGTGGTGGGTTCCTTTAGCAGTCACACTCGCCTCGGTGGGAGGAGTGGGGTTTTTTCTTTGTATTTTATTCACATGCCATAAAATTTACCAATTTAAAGGAAAAGCCATTTCAGGGGGGGTTGGCATGTTCACAAGGTTGTGCAACAGTCACAACCCCAACCCCAGAGCATTTTCACCACCCAAAATGAAGTCCGTACCCATTAACAGCACCCCCTGCTCCCATCCACCTGCTGCCCAGAGGCAGCTCACATACCCTCTGTCCCTGTGGATTTTACCTGAATTGATCATACAGCGCGTGGCCTTTTGTGTCTGGCTAATGTTTTTGAAGATCATCCGCTTTGTAGCATGTGTCGTACTTCATTCTTTTTTGTGGCTGCATCATTTTGCATTATACAGATGTACCACATTTTGGCTTTGTTGTTTTCTATCATATTTTATTGATTATGCTATTACAGTTGTCTCAATTTTCCCCTTTTCCCCCCTCCACCCAGTACCCACTGCTGCCTCAGGCAGTCCCCCCACCATTGTTCATGTCCATGGGTCATGCCTGTAAGTTCTTTGGCTACTGCGTTTCCTACACTGTGCTTTACATCCCCAGGGCTATTCTGTAACTACCTATTTCTGCTTCTTAATCCGCTCACCTCTTCACCCATTCCCCCTGACACCCCTCACATTTGGCAACCATCAAAACGCTCTCCACATCCATGATCCTGTCTGTTCTTGTTTGCTTAGTTTGTTTTTCAGATTCACTTGTTGGCAGATATGTATTTATTGCCATTTTATTGTTCATAGTTTTGATCTTTTTCTTAAATAAGTCCCTTTAACATTTCATATAGTAATGGCTTGGTGATGATGAACTCCTTTAGTTTTTTCTTGCCTGGGAAGCTGTTTATCTGCCCTTCCATTCTAAATGAGAGCTTTGCTGGGTAGATCAATCTTGGCTGTGGGTCTGTGCTTTTCATCACTTGGAATATTTCTTGCTAATCCCTTCTTGCCTGCAAAGTTTCTTTTGAGAAATCAGCTGACAGTCTTCTGGGACCTCACCTGTAAGTAACTATCTGCTTTTCTCTTGCTGTTTTTAAGAGAAAAAAAAATTTATCTTTTAATCTTTATCTTTAATCTTTAGTATTTTAATTATGATGTGTCTTGGAGTGGGCCTCTTTGCATCCATCTTGTTTGGGACTCTCTGTGCTTCCTGACTTGCATGTCTATTTCCTTCACCAAATTAAGGAAGTTTGCTTTCATTATTTTTTCAAATAGATTTCTGATTTCTTGCTCTTTCTCTTCTCCTTCGGGCACACCTATGAAGCAAATGTTGGACCTCTTGAACTTGTCCCATAGGCTCCTTACACTATCCTTGTTTTTTTAGATTCTTTTTTCTTCTGGTTGTTGTGATTGGTTGTTTTTTGCTTCCTTATGTTCCAAATCATTGATTTGATACTCGGCTTCATCCACTCTACTGTTATTTCCCTGTAAGTCATTCTTCATTTCAATTAGCATATCCTTCATTTCTGACTAGATCTTTTTTATGTTGTTGAGGTCCCCACTAAGTTCCTTGAGCATCCTTATAACCAGTGTTTTAAACTCTGCATCTGAGAGATTGCTTATCTCCATTTTGTTTAGCTCTTTTTCTGCAGTTTTGATCTATTCTTTCATTTGGGCCATGTTTCTTTGTCTTCTCATTTGGCAGCCTCCCTGTGTTTGTTTCTATGTATTAAGTAGAGCTGCTGTGACTCCCTATCTTGGTAGTGTGGCCTATTGTAGTAGGTGACCCGTAGGGTCCAGTGGCACAGCTTCCCCTATCACCCAAGCTGGGTACTCAGGGTGTGCCCTTTGTATGGGCTGGGTACACCCTCCTCTTGAGGTTGAGCCTTGGTTGCCACTGGCAGGTCAATGGGAAGTATTTACCTGGGCCAGTCGGCTACAAGGACTGGCTGTGACCACTGACCACTAATCTCTGCACTCCCTGGAAGATCAGCTGTGCAGGGGTAGGGTGATGGGTTCTCCGATGTGGTCTATAGCTGTCCACTGGGTGTGCTGGCCCTGGGGTTTCCTGGGTGGTGCAGGCCAAGGTCAGCCCCCAACTGTGTTCTGCCTGAGACCACCCTGCCTGAGCTATAAAACAATCTGAGATGGCTGCTGCTTGTGCTGGGCTTGGAGATTCCCAGGCAAAGCCAAGCTATGAACCTAGGCTGGCTGCTGCCAGTGCCATACCTGGGACCACTTAGCAAGAGGTACAAGTGCTAGGGGTCCACTGAGGCCAGCTGTCACTTGTTTGAAGGGATTTAGGAAGTTGTGAAGCATGAGCCAGGACCAGCCATTCATATGAAAAAGCTACTCTTCAAATGGGTGGGACAGAGCCTCAGGGGATCTCCAGGACAGGGCAAACAGTTTAGCCAGGTTAATGGAGTCTCAGATATGGGCCCTGTAGCTCTGTGTGGGGAGGGTTCAGAAAAGGGACAATGGCCTCTGCCCACCTTTCTCTCTGGGAGAAAGCTGTTCCCCTAGCTCCCGTCTTTATGCCAGACACTTCATTTCTCCCTGGATGCTGCTGGTGCCTTTCAAGCTATTACCCCAGAGCTTAGAGGGAGTGAGTCTGGTTAAGTCTGTGTGTGGGTTCTTTAAGAGGAACTGCTTGGGACTCCAGATGTTTCTTCCACCAACTCAATCCCTGCTGGTTTTTGCAGCCAGGAGTTATGGGGATTTATCCTCCTGGCACCAGAAACCTGGGCTGGGGGCCCTGGTGTGGGGCTAGGACTCCTTGCTCCTGAGATATCCCTCCTGAATTTTTATCCACCACATGTGGGTGTGGGACCAGCCCATTCTGCATCTCTGCCCCTCCTACCAGTCTGGATGAATGTGGTTTCTTTAATTCCATACTTGTCAGACTTCCATTCAACTTGATTTCTGATGGTTCTGAGTAACGGTTGTTCTATCGTTTAGTTGTAATTTTGATGCGGTTGTGCGAGGAGGCGAGCCGCGTTTACCTCTGCCACCATCTTGACCGGAAGTCCTGTACCGTATTTTGTTAATCCAGTCAGTCAGGGATTGATGTTGGTTGTTTCCACCTTTTGACTGTCGCAAATAATGCTAGTATAAACATTTGTGAACATATCTTTTCAGTTTTCTTGGTACATTTCTAGGACTGGAATTGCTGTGTCATAGGGTATTCTTAAGTTTAAATTGTTGAAAATCAACAAACTATTCTACAAAGCAGCATATAATTGCACGTTCCCACCAGCAATGTACAAGGGGTCCAATTTTCCCACATCCTTACCCAGAGTTGTTTGTTGATTTATTGATGACAGCCATTCTGACAGGTGTGAGGTGGTGTCTCATTTGCTTTTGATTTGGGTTTCTCTGATGATTAGGGACGTTGAGCATTTCTTTATATGTCTATTGGTCATCTGTATGTACTCTTCGGGTATTCTGTTATACCCGAAATGTCTATTTGGGTATTCTGCACTTTTTTAAATTCAAATTGTTTGTTTTTGTGTGTGTGTAAAATTGTATGAGTTCCTTATATATTTTGGATATTGGCCCCTTGTCAGATACCTCATTGGCGAATATATTTACATTCGGTTGGTTGTCTTTTTGCTTTGTTGATGGTATCCTTCACTGTGCAAAAGCTTTTTAGCTTGATAACATCCCATTTATTTTTGCTTTTATTTCTCTTGCTCAAGGGGACATATCTGTAAAGATATATTGATGTCAAATAGTTTACTACCTATGTTTTCTTCTAGGAGTTTTATGGTTTCAGGTCTTACGTTTAAATCTTTAATTCATTTAGAGTTTATTTTTGTATATGGTGTTAGAGAGTGGTTCAGTTTTATTTCTATTTTTTTGTATGTGTGTGTCTGGTTTTCCCAACACCACTTGTTGAAGAGACTATTGTTTCTCTATTGTGTATTCTTGCCTCCCTTGTCTTCGATCAATTGGCCTTATAAGCAAAGGCTTATTTCTGGCCTCTGTCTTCTGTTCCATTGATCTGTCTGTCCGTTTTTGTGCCACCACTGTACTGTTTTGATTATTACAGCTTTTACTAGTTTAAAATCAGGTAACCTGATATCTACATATCTACAACTTCATTCTTCTTTCTCAAGATTGTGTAAACTATTTGTGGTCTTCTGTGATTCTATACAAATTTTAGCATTATTTATTATTATACTTCTGTGAAAAATGCCATTGGTATTTTGATAGGGATTACATTTAATCTGTAGGTTGCTTTGGGTAGCATGGTCATTTTCACATTAATCCTTCCAATCCATGAGCACAGTATCTGCTTCCAGTTATTTGTGTCCTCTTCATTTTCTTTCTTCAGCATCTTAACAGTTTTCAGAACACAGGTCTTTCACCTCCTTCATTAAGTTTATTCCTGGTATTTTGTTATTTTAGATGCAATTATAAATGAAATTGTTTTTGTAATTTCTCCTTCCAGTCCATTCATTATTAGTGTATAAAGGTGTGACAGATTTCTGTATATTAATTTTGTATCCTGGTACTTTACTGAAATCATTATTCTGTTAATTTTTTAGTGGATTTCTTAGGATTTTCTATATATAGTATCATGTCATCCGCAAATAGTGACAGTTTTACTTCTTCCTTTCCAACGTTTGTTCCTGATTTAGACTCGGAATGTTGTATGTTATTAGAAATTTATCTATTTCGGTTGTCCAATTTGTTGTTCATAGTATTCTTTAATGATCCTTTGTATTTCTGTAGTGTTGATTGTAATCTCTTTTTTATTTCTAATTTTATTTATTTGAGCTCTCTCTCTTTTCTTGAAGAGTCTTGCTAGAAGTTTGTCAATTTTATTCATCTTTTCAAAGAACCAGCTCTTACTTTATGGATCTGTTCTGTTGGGTTTTTTGGTCTCTGTTTTGTAGTTTCTGATCTCTATTATTTTCTCCCTTCTACTTACTTTGGGTTTTGTTCTTTTTCTAATTCCTTTAGGTGTCGAGTTGGGTGGTGTGGTTTATTTCGGATTTTTCCTGTTTCTAGAGGCAGGCCTGTATAGCTACAGACCTCTCTTACAACTGCTTTTGCTGCATCCCGTACGTTTTGGAAAGTTGTGGATTTGGGGGGGTTTTTTTGTCTCAAGGAGGTTTTTGGTTTCCTGTTTAATTTCCTTTTTGATCCATTGGTTGTTTAGTAGCATGTTTTTTAATCTTCACATAATTGTGTTTTTTCCAGTTTTCCTCCTGTAGCTGATTTCTAGTTTTGTGCCATTGTGGTCATAAAATATTCTTGATACAATTTTATTCTTATTAAGTTTGAGGCTTGTTTAGTGACCTAATATGCGATCTCTCCAAAAAATGTTCTGTGTACATTTGAGGAAAATGTGTAATCTGCAGTTTGGGGATGAAATGTTACATGAATATCTATTAAGACAGTCTGGTCAAAGGTGACTTCTAAAGCCATTTTCTCCTTATTTTTGTGTGAATGATCTATCCATTGAGGTAAGTGGAGTATTAAAGTTTTCAACTATCATTGTGTTACTGCTAACTTCTGCCTTTCTGTCCATCAATGCCTGCACGTATGCTAGGTGTGTAGATATTTATATTTGTTACCGGTGTATCCCCTACTTGGATTAACTGCTTTATCATTATACAATGTCCTTTTTGTCTCCTTTTGTGGTGTTTAAGTTGAAGTTTTTCTTGCCTGATAGGCCTACTGCTACCCCAGCTTTCTTTTTATTTCTACTTGTATGGAATTTTTTTCTCCATCCCTTCACTTTCGGTCTGTGCTTCTTGCAGGGATGCCCAACCCTTTGGTGTCTCTGGGCCACATTGAAGAAGAAGAGTTGTCTTGGGCCACACATTATATACACAAACACTAACGAATACTGATGAGCAAAAAAAGGTTTTAAGTAAATTTATGATTTTATGTTGGACCACATTCATAGCCATCCTGGGCTGCGTGCAACCCTCAGGGCACAGGTTGGACACCCATGAAAGTGAGTCTCTTGGAGCAGCACATAGAGGGATCTTGTTTTTTACCCATTCAGCCACCCTCTCTCTCTCTCGACTGCAGTATTTAGTCCATTTACATTCAAAGTAATAAGTGAGCCCTGGCCAGTGTGGCTCAGATGATTGGAGCATCATCCCATGAACTAAAGGGTTGTGGGTTCAATTCCCTGGTCAGGGCACATACCTGGGTTGCTGATTTGGTCTCTGTTTGGGGCATGTACAAAAGGCAACCAATCAATGTCTCTCTCTCTCTCCCCCACCTTTCCCTGTCTCTAAAATCAATAAGCATGCCCTCAGGTGAGGATTAAAAAAAAAAGAAAACAACAACAAAAATTAATAATTGACAGATATGTGCTTATTGCCATTTTCAATTTGGGGGGCTGTTTTTGTTGTTCTTTCTTCCTTTCTTTTGATTCCTTTCCTTTTGGTCTGCAGATTTTCCTTAGTGTTTTGTTTGGGTTCCTCTCTTTATTTTTTGTGTATTTTTGTAGGTTTTTGATTTGTGGTTACCATGAGGTTCATATATGTCCATCTCTATATATAGTTTTTATATATATGTAGATATATATAGCAGTCTATTTCAAGCTGATACATGTTCAATATCTTTGTTTTGTATATCCCCTGACTATTATAGTTATTTTGCAACTTTTGTCTTTTAACCTTCCTATTAGTTTTTTAAGTGGTGTATCTACTGTGTGTGTGTGTGTGTGTGTATGTCTTTAACAGAGAGATTCTTTCCTGTATATCCTTATTTCTCATTATGGCCTTTTCTCTTCTTCATAAAGAAGACCCTTTAACATTTCTTGTAAAGCTGGTTTCATGGTGATGGAGTCCTTTAGTTTTTTCTTATCTGGGAAACTCTTTGTCTCTCCTTCAGTTCTGAGTAATAACCTTGCCAGGTGGCATATTCCAGGGTGTAGGTTCCCTTCTTTCAGCACTTGAAATACCTCCTGTCACTCCCTCTGTCCTGTAAAGCTGCTGCTGAGAAGTCAGCTGACAGCTTTATGAGAGTTTCTCTGTATATGACTTGTTTCCTTCTTGTGGCCTTCAAAATTGCTTTTTTATCTTAAATTTTGCCATTTTAATTACTGTATGTCTTGGTGTGGGTCTTTTTTGAGTTCATCTTGTTGGAACTCTCCGCGTTTCCTGGACCTGCACATCTGTTTGCTTCCCCAAGTTAGGAAAGTTTTCAGTCATTATTTCTTCAAATATACTTTCTGCCCCTTTCTTCTAATTCCTTCTAATGTAGTTTTGAATTCAGTCATTGTCCTTTTCACCTCTGATTGGTTGTTTATTATATTTTCTACCTCTTTGTTGAAGTGCTCTCTGAGTTCTTGTATTCTACTCTTCCAGTTTGTTGAGCATCCTTATGACTGTTTCCTTAAATTCTTTATCAGGCAAATTATGTATCTGTTTCATTAGCTTTTTTTCTCCAGCTATTTTTTTGTGTCTTGATTTAGGGAATATTCTTGTCTCCCCATTTTTGTTTGACTTTCTTTGTTTCTATGTGTTAGATAAAATAGCTCTGTCTCCCAATTTTGCAAAAGCGGTCTCTGTGTAGCCTGTGTGCCAGATGGTTTCGGTAGGCTAATGGTAGTCGGGGCAGGTGCATGTGGGCACCTGGTGTGTGGCCTGGCCAGAGGAGTGGGTTCCGGGCTGGGCAGCCTGGTGTGTGCATGCTTCCTTGCTCTTCTGATCCCGGCAGGGCTGCCCAGTGTGCATGTGCTGTGCCCTGTTGCTTCAATTGTCCGTTTCCTGAGCTGCGTCTGGGCAGCTGCTCTGAGTGTGCACATTGCAATGCCCTACTCCTTCCAATGGGGCAGCCCCGTGTGCAAGCACCACGGTGCTCTGCTAGTTCACACTCTGTCCAGGCAGGGGAGCTCCACGTGTGGGTGCAACTCAGTGGGAGCGCACAGCTGTACTCTCTCTCCCCAATTGCTCAAGTCACTTGGTCAGTGTTCTGAACCTATTTAGTGGCAAAGTCAGAAAGGAGACCTGGGTAGCCTAGGGTCAGTGTTCCTAACCACCGGCTACCCTCCAGCCCGGAGACGGGAGCCAGCCTTTGCTAAATGGTACACAGTTGTCACCCTAAAGAATTCAGAGTCTCACACCCTGGCTGATGTAACTCAGTAGACTGAGTGCTGGCCTGCAAACCAAAGCGTCACCAGTTCAATTCCCAGTCAGGGCACATGCCTGGGTTGTAGGCCAGGTCCCCAGTAGGGGGTGAACAAGAGGCAACCACACATTGATATTTCTCTCCCTCTCTTTCTTCTTCCCTTCCCCTCTCTAAAAGTAAAATCTTTTAAAAAAATAAGAATTCAGAGTGTCGGAAAAATCAGGGAAGTGAACAATGTCAGGGCAGAGCATTACACACACACACGCACACACTATGTGTTTGTGTTTTATATGTGTGTGTGTGTGACAGGAAAACAGGGAGCTCTTTGAGGGCTGAGCTGGCATGCCCTCTCCCTCTGCGCGCAAGTGCACACGGTTTCACTAAAGTGACAACCACAGTAACACTAGCTGGTACATGGTGCTTACTGTGTGGCGGGCCCTCTCCTGAGCACTCTGTGCAAGTTAGCTCATCTGCTTCTCGCACCAGCCCTGTTATTAGCCGCACTTAACAGCCAAAGAAACAGGTTTAGGGACACGCGATAACTTGCCAAAGCTGCAGCGCTGGGAGGTGTCTGCGGCGGGCCCGGGGCTCTGAGCCCTAGCGGGGCTGTGCACCACTTAGGGAAGCTCAGCGGGAGGCAGGACCAGCTGTGCTGTGCGCGGACCACAGGACCCACGTGTGCAAAGCATGATGGGAGGGTGGGCTAGGAAGCATGAGGGCCTTGGGTTAGGACTGGAGCAGGGCACTGGGGGGCGCTGCCCCGTCGCAGAGCACGGCGCTCCTGTGGGGACCGTGGGAGGCCTGGCAGACTCGGAAGGAGTGGCTCTGCCGCAGACTGGCCGAATAGGGTCATTGAAGGAAACAGGTAGGGGCGCTGGCGGAGAGGTGGCAGCTCAGAAGCCACCTTAACACACAAACTCAGCAACAAGACATAGGATAGACACAGTGGGTGAGCGACGGGAGGAAGCTTCTTGAAACCCATAGAGAAGGCGGCCTCCGGGAAGCCCTCGGCTCCAGCCCCGCAGCAGGACAGCTCAGAGCAAGATGTTTGTGGGTCTTGTTGCGGAAGTTCTGTCCTCCCCGAGGGAGCCACAAGAAAGCAGGTGCAGCAGCAGGGGCTGGGGTGGTGGGGAAGGGGAAGGAGGGTCCAGGGGTGCAAGGGGGGGGGGTGGGCTGTGTCGGCAGCACCGGCCCAGCCAGTTTCTGTGGCTGCTTCCAGAAACTGAGACAAAGTCTAGCGCATGTAAATGTCACAACATTCCTAAACAACTGTGTTCTTCAAGGCTTTTCTACGAGTTCCTTCCGAGGAAGATGTTAGCTAGTCCTACCTCGCTGAGCAGGTTGGGGAAGGGGGGGTTCTGGCCGCAGGGCCCACGCGCCCACCCAGAGGCCCCCATCTCCTATGCCCAAGAAGAGCTGGCCCGGCACGGGAGCAGGGAAGAACCGCTTGACATCCAAAGGCACAGATGACTCCTTTCTCTTCAAACCGTGAAAATGCATCTCTAGCGCTTCGCTTTGGCCACCTGCTTCACAAATTGTCAGACCGGGGTCACGTCCTAGGGATATGGGGTAGTTTATGAAAGCAAAAAATAAAGCGTCCCGATCACGTTTGAAGCACCCCTCAAGTCACCGTGCAGCGCTAAGGACAAGTACACCGGCTGCAGTTTCCCCGGGCCAGCGCCTGGGTCACATGCTTGCATGTCACATGCTCGCACATCACATGCTCACATGTCACTGCCAGGCAGGTGGCACTGCCCACATGGGCCAGGCAGAGCCATGGCGCCCCTCAAATGGGTGCTGTCTGCTGCTTGCCCCCTCCCGCTCTGGGGGCTTGTTGTCGAGAGGGTGTGAATGCACATGGAAAGGCTGGGAAGTATGATGGGCCTGAACTAGACAGCTTCTGGAACCCTCTGCAGTGGGCAGCGTGCGCGAGCAGCCCGGAAACATGCGCAGCAGCGGCACACGGTGAGGACGCCTCCTGTGCGGGCCCGGCACCCTGTGCTTTGGGCAGAACACATTGCATTTTTCTGTTGAACAGATTGGGGCGACATTGGTTAAAGGAATTACACAGGTTTCCGATGTACAATTCTGGGATACATCACCTGCATATTGGGGTGTGCGCTCACCACTCCCGGTCAAGTCTCCTCCCCCACCTCCCCGACCCCCCTTCCCCTCTGGTGATCACCATGCTGTTGTCTGTGTGTAGGAGGTTTTGCTTCAATCCCTTTACCCTTTCCATGCAGCCCTCTGACAGCTGTCAGTCTGGGACAAATTGAATTGCTATTGCCCCTCTGAGCACTTCACCTCCACAGCAGCTAAATTCACAGGGGCTGCAGGCTGGCAGGCTCTGCACATCTGAATGCATGTAGGTGCCCGGACTGGGAGTCCTCAGTGTCTCGCCAGTGGAATGAAAGGAACAGTAGCAGCTACACAGGGTGATGCAGTTTGCGCAGGGGCCTGGCATGAGGGTGGTGCCCAGTGATGTGGTTTCTTCCTTCCTGGCATGGAAAGATGGGCAACCCAAAAGGCAAGGTGCATGCACACCCGTCCCAGGCCTGGCACCCCTCAGCCCCGAGAAGGCCCCGCTCTGCTTGCGGTGCTGCGGCTGGCCTCCTGTGCACTGGGTCCCGTGGTGGCCCAGCACACACTCGTCCGCCTTCATGGAGGCACAGAGCTTCCCGGGCCAGGCGAGGACTTGTGCAGCCCTTTGAAAAGGCTCTTGGAAAGGCTGTCTCACCTCCAGTTTTACATGAGGAAATCTTTTTGTGAAAATTCTGTTCATGTGTTACTTTTGAATCAGTGCAGCCACCATTGAGCCACAGGTTGTCTATCTGTATGTTGATATATATATCTCCTGTGGCTCAACATAATAAGACAAAGCCCTTGCATGGGGGCAAATATTCTATACCCTTCTGATCTGGAACTGGGGCTGCAGTTGGACTAGAAATGGGGTGGAGGAAGGGACCCTGGACGGGGCCAGCAGCCCTCATTCAGAGAGCCGGGGGACCCCTGGAGCCTCATTCCAGGGGAATTCTGGATGCCCTGGGAAAGTGACTCTCAACCATGCACCGCAGGAATGTTTAAGACACACGACACCTGGCTACTGAGTCAGAGGCACTGACCTCTTTTCCCTTAGATTGTCAAATGAAAAAATGACAACAGCCAACACAATAGCTGTGTGGTGTGAACAAATCAAAATTATACCTGTTTGTTGTTTTTTTTTGTTGTTGTTGGAATCAAAAAATATATTTTTTGGTGTGCTGCAGAATTTTAGTAATAAGTTTATGTGTGCCATGAAATGAGAAAGGTTGAAAATCTCTGCCTTAGGATAAGACTTGAGCGTTGTTTAATTTCTTTAAGAAGACACAGGATACAGGTTTGTAGGTGACATGGTCAGGTGAATCACGGGAATGCAGGGAGGTGTCCGTAGTGAAAGTAATTTCTCAGTCCGCCAGCCCCGTTAGCTATTTGATTGGTTCAGCTAACCTTGGTTTCAGCGCTGAAACCTTGTCTGTCTTCACGTGTGTGGTAGTTTTTCAGTTTCTTGAGCAAAACGACAAACAGTAGCAATATTTGTATATTTTAAAATCAAAGTTGTAACCAGGACCTTTGTGAAGTCCTTGGGAAGTTTTTGAATTTAATTAAATTTCGATTGCCTTAAAAAGCGGACCTCTCCTTTAGTTTCCCCATTTCTCACACGGTGTGAGACACTGGTTCAGGCAGTAGTGTTGCAGTTAGGGAGTTTAAGTCATTGTTAAGTGCCTTCTGCTGTGTGGTCACCACTGTAAGTTAAGGTGCTTCAGTGTAGAGAGCACACCACCGAGAGAGGGCGGGCGTTGGGCACAGACTTACCTGCACCGCACCTCTGCCCTGTGGCTATGAGCACGTGCTTCCCCCCCAGCCCCCGAGCCCAAGCTGCACCCTCTGTGAAACTGGAATAACATGTCCATCGTGTGGGGTTCTTGTGAAATTACATACAAATATTAAGATTAAGGTTATAGATAAATATTAAGATTTCCCTGTCTTCTTGTACATTGAAATCATTTAAAATCATTTGTATGAATGAATAACATATGTACATGGTATAAAAAAAAAGTCAAAATCGTACAGAGGCTGTAAGGGCAAAAATGCGGCTCCCCCCACCCTGAACCTCCCCCCGGGCCCGCAGTCTGTCCCCTGTACACACTGCCAGCGAGACTTGGTGCATTTACAAGTACTTTCTTTATACACACCTTTATAAGATCGTCATTAACATAGTGTACGCATTGCCCATCCCCAGCAAAATCTCTTCTGCAGGTAGCTTTAAAACAAATCATTTATTGGTTACTCATCTATTAACTTTCCTTTAGCCGGAGGCGGGTGGGGAAGACATCTCCATTCTGCCAAGCAGATGACCCGTGCCTTGTGTCCACAGAAGAGAATGACAGATGGCCGTTGGAGACAACAAATTGACATAGGGTGTTTTCAGAGTTAAATGTGACATCCCCGAAGGAAACGTACACCTTTGCAGTTCAGAAATCTCATCAAAGTGTCTTGCTTGCCCTGTGGCAGTGGCCCTGACTGTGAGCCCGGAGAGCCTCTGCTCCGGTGGACGTGGATGTCTGCTTCTTTGTCTTCACCCGACCGGTTCCCCGACTGGTCCGCATGCTTCCATTCCCTTCTGCCTCCACGTCAGCAATCCCTTCAAGGCACAGACACGCTTCCGCTTCCTCTTTGCTGACCAGAAAGCAAGTGCTTAACGAAATTAGATTATCCAAAAAAGAATACGTGGACTGTAATATTCTTCTCCCCCATATTTGGACATTATTCCACATCAGTGTATACAGATCTGTCTGCACCCTTCTCTTTAATATTCCTGCATGCATTACATATTGAATACATTCTAAGTGATGGGCATTTCAGTTATTTAAAATTTTCATAATCTTTATGAAGGCCATATAACTACCAAGACTCATGATATACATATAGCAAGTGGTGGTTAACTCTGAGTTCCTGATTGTATCTTAGGACAAAAGCCTTTATTTCATGCTGAAATAGTTCCAAGTTAAATCTATTTGGACACTGCCCTGACCAGTGTGGCTCGATTGGTTGGATTGTCGTCCTGTACACTCAAAGGTTTCGGGTTCAATTTCTGCTCAGGGCACATACTGAGGCTGCAGGTTCAGTCCCCAAGCAGGGTGAGCACAAGAAGCAACAAATCGATGTCTCTCTCTCTCTCTCCCCCCTCCCCCTGCCCAATCCCACCTTTATCCTCGGAAAAGGATTAAAAAGAATACTATTTGGACACAAATTAGTGATACCTAATTGGGATAGTATACATACATACCAATCAACTCAAGTTTATGTAGTATTTACGGGCACAATGTAAAGAGACTGAAATAAAGTATATCTGAGTTGTAGCCATGACCAGTTTATAGTCTAAAAGGCAAAGAAAGATGTAAAACATCAAATAGGACAAAACATATAATGAGGTAATTATATTTTACAGAGAATTGCAAACTTTTTATTATCTGTATATACTTTTTAAATATATTTTATTATGCTATTACAGTTGTCCCATTTTTACTCCCCTTTATTCCTTTCTGCCCTGTACCCACCTCCTACCACCATTCCCTCACCTTAGCTCATGTCCGTGGGTCTTACATAAAAGTTCTTTGGCTCCTCCATTTCCCATATTTTTCTTAACCTCCCCCTGTCTGTTTTCTACCTACCATTTATACTTCTTATTCCCTGTACTGTTTCCCCCATTCTCCCCTCTCCCCACTGATAACCCTCCAGGTGATCTCCATTTCTGTGAATCTGGTCCTGTTCTAGCTGTTTGCTTAGTTCATTTTTGTTTTTGTTTTTTAGATTGTTGATAGTTGTTGACAGTTGTGAATTTGTTGTCAATTTACTGTTATATTTTTTAACTCCTTTTTCTTAGATAAGTCCCTTTAACATTTCATATAATAAAGGCTTGGTGATGATGAACTCCTTGAACTTGACCTTACCTGGGAAGCACTTTATCTACCCTTCCATTCTGAATGAAAGCTTTGCTGGATAGAGCAATCTTGGATGTAGGTCCTTGCCTTTCATCACTTGGAATACTTCTTTCCAGCCCCTTCTTGCCTGCAAGATTTCTTTTGAGAAATCAGCTGATAGTCTTATGGGAACCCCTTTGTAGGTAACTATCTCCTTTTCACTTGCTGCTTTTAAGATTCTCTCCTTATCTTTAATCTTAGCTGATGTAATTATGGTGTGCCTTGGTGTGTGCTTCCTTGGGTCCACCTTCTTTGGGACTCTCTGAGCTTCCTGGACTTCCTGGAAGTCTATTTCCTTTGCCAGATTGGGGAAGTTCTCCTTCATTATGTTTTCAGATAAGTTTTCAATTTCTTGCTCTTCCTCTTCTCCTTCTGGCCCCGCTATGATTTGGATGTTGGAACATTTAAAGTTGTCCCGGAGGTTCCTAAGTTTCTCCTCATTGTTTTGAATTCTTGTTTCTTCATTCTGTTCTGATTGAATGTTTATTTCTTCCTTCTGGTCCACACCATTGATTTGAGTTCCAGTTTCCTTCCCTTCACTGTTGGTTCCTTGTGCATTTTCCTTTGTTTCACTTTTCATAGCCTTCATTTTTTCCTCTATTTTGTGACCATACTCAACCATTTCTGTGAGCATCCTGATTACCAGTATTTTGAACTCTGCTTCTGATAGGTTGGCTATCTCTTCATTACTTAGCTGTATTTTTTCTGGAGTTTTGATCTGTTCTTTCATTTGGGCCATATTTTTTTTGTCTCAGACCACCTGTTACGTAGTAAGGGGCAGAACCTTAGGTATTCACCAGGGCAAGGCAACCCACTTGGTGACCCTGTATGTGGGGGAGGGGACTGAGAGGGAACAGTGCCACTTGCTCAGCTCTCCACTGGCTCTCAGTCACTTCCTCTGCTACCCATAAGCTAACTGAGCCCTTCTGGTGCCGATTCCCAGGTGGGTGGGTTTGTGTACATTCTAGGACCCTGTGGGTCTCTCCAATGAACTCCCCTGTGAGGCTGGAAGTTTCTCCTGGCATCTTAACCCCCACAGGTGTTTTCAGCCAGAGGTTTGAAGCTTGATTTCCCTGAACTGGAACCCTGAGTTGCTCAGTCTAGCTCACTTTCCAGTTACTCCTCCCAGTTTATCCGCACACAAATGTGGGACCACCCACTCTGCCAGCCACCACCCTGCTTCAAGTCCTCTTCACCCCAACTGCTCATCTCTGCCCCTCCTACTGGTCCAAATGAATGTTTCTTCTTTAATTCCTTGGTTGTCGGACTTCCATACAGTTTGACTTTTTGGCATTTCTGGTTATTTTTTGGTTTTAAATTTGCTGTTGTCCTTCTTCTGGTTGTGTGAGGAGGCAAAGTGTGTCTACCTACACCTCCATCTTGGCTGGAAGTCAAATTCACCAGTTCTGATAAGGTGTTTTTTTTTTTTTTAAATGCATGCTGATATGACAGCTGTCACAACACAGTCTAACAACATTGTTTTGAAGGAAGTTAAAGATAAACAACTGAGCCCTACTAGAGCCATCTTACTGAAAAAAACAAATGAACTTTTCAGCCAACACAACAGATACAAAGAATGAACTCTGATGGTTGCCAGAGAACAGGGAGTGGCGGGGTGGTGAAAAACTGAAGGGGAAAAAGCGGTACAAACTTGCAGTTACAAAGTAAACTTCACAGGATATAATGTAGAGCACAGGGAATGTAGTCAATGACATCATAACTTTGTATTGTGACAGATGATAATAGACTTAATTGTGATCACATTGCAAAGATATGTGAATGTAGACTCACTGTGTTGACACCTGGAAGTCATATAATATTGTATGTCAACTATAATTTAATAAAAGAAGAATAATAAAATAAAATACCAGGAATACCAGGAAGCCAAATAACCAAAAAAAAAAAAAACACAAGAGGAAAAACGAAGAATAGAAATAGATCTACAAAAAATACAAATATTGGAAATATCAGACATGGACTTTAAAATAATTTTATGGAAACCAAGACCAGATGGACAACTTTGGCAACAAAAGCTGCAGTAATGGAGCCAGGGTAAGGCAGGCAAACAAATGACTGGGGCGGAGGAGAGTGCCTACACGAGCAAGAGATTTTCAGCCAAGGTGCCAAGCCATTCAAAGGGGAAAGGATAGCCTTTAAACAAATGATGCTGAAATTATTGAACATGCCCATAGGCAAAACAATGCACTTCGATCCTTATTTCCCACCATACACAAAAATTTATTTGCAGCAGTTTATCTAAATGTGAGAGCTATAGCTGTAAACTTCTGGATGAAGACACAGAAGAAGAATCTTACTGCCCTTGGCATTAGCAAGATCCTTTACTCCGACACAAAACACCCACTGCAGAAGGAAAAATCAACGGATCAGATCTTACCAAAATTTAAAACTTTTGCTCTTCAGAGGGCATTGTTATGAAAATAAAAAGGCAGTCCACAGACTAAGAGAAAATATTTTCAAACAAAGGAATTGTGTCCAGAACGTGTGTGTGTGTGTGTGTGTGTTTTAAAAATTCTTACAACTCAGTAATAGGAAGACAACCCACTGTTTTAAATGGGCAAAGATTTGAACAAAATGCTTCACAACACATACACGATAGGTTGATGAGCACAGGAAAAGGTGCCAGGTATCAGGGAACTGCGCTCTGATGCCACCGGGGGTCCCGCTGTGGCTGGTGTGCCCAACTCAGAGTGTCTAGGTGCTGGGGAGGTGCCGAGTGGGACCCCACAGGGCTGCCGGGGCGCTCGGCAGAAACGTCGGCGTGCACCTTCGCAGCCTCTTGCTGCTGGACATCCCCCAAGGGAAACAGAGGTCAGACCTGTGTGCATACGTTCAAAGCAGCTTTACTTGTAAGAGCCAGTCAATGAGTCCATGATTCCACTTAAATAAAATCCTAGCAAGATGCAAACTCACCTGCATTTATCCGGGGGTGGGAATAGGTGGGAAGAAGGGAAGAAATATGAGTCACTAGGAAGTTTCGGGATTCATGTTCACTGTCTTTTTATTTTTCTAATACTTCTTTTTTTGTTTGTTTTTGTTTTCTTGTTTGTTGGCTGTCTTGATTCCATTGATGTTTCAGGGATGTGTATATAGGTCAAAACTTGTCAAACTACACATTTTAAATATGTGCATTTTATTGTATGCCAGTTATGTCCCTATAAAGCTGTAAAACAAAACAGTTATTCAGAAAAGGGACTGTAAACATGGCTTAGCTCTGAATAGCACAAACAAATCATGTAAACATTGAATTTTCTTATCAAAATACAAGTGTGAGTATGTTGGGGCAATGGAAAAATCTGTGGATGTGGCTTAAGGGGGAGATGGGGGAAAAACCCCAGAGTGGGGGTCCAGTAGTAAGTTCTGTTGCTGAAAACATCAGGTTGGCTTGGCACAGGCACCTCCTTCCAAGAATGGAGTCCTGTGCCACGAGTCGGCCACAGCAGCTGTCTCTCTCTCTCTGGAAAAGGCAAGCTGCAGATTAGTGGCTTGAGTGCATGTGGGGCTAACTGTCTGAACCATTGAAGATATAACTTTAATATAAATGAAAACTTCGTCAGAGTTTCACAGTCACAGCCTCAATGTGCCCAGCAATGCAGGGGCTCAGAGCGCCCCCACCCCAGGCTCAGACAGGAGGTGACCATGAGCTGCTCCGTAGAAGTCTTCACGTTTGCAAGTGGAGGCCTTGTAAAAACACAGGGGGGCTTTTGCTTTGAAGAGCTCCAGTGGTTAATCTTTTGAGGACCCAAACATTGGAATGTCCATGTTTAAAGTGTTCTTAAATTGAAGGATGCCTGAATTCTTGTCATTTCCCTCATGGAAAGAGCCCAAAATAGAGACAGGTATTTGAGCAAATGTGATGCTTCCGAGATAACCCACCCTCTTTCCTCCAAGCCTCGGGGGCAGTAGGAGCCTGACGACCTAGTAAGTCTGTTTTTCTTGTTCCTTTTCCAGGCGGTCACTTCTTTCATCGGAGCTCTTTGTCCCCTCGGAGTCTGGTGTATGAAAGTGAATTCTCCACACTGGAGCCTTCTTTGGACATGTATGATGAGAACAAAACCTGATTTTTTTTAAATGGGCCGTCTAGGCTCACCTTCTTTGTGATTTGATTTATGATCACCTTTCTTAACGTGTACTCTTCTGTCAGCGTCCATTTTGGAAGAATGGCAGCATTTTCCAAGCTCAGGCTGGGGCTCGGGGTTAAATTGCAAAGTCCCCCCAAGGTGAGTCTCTGAGGACAGCCTTATTGCCCGCTTGACCTGGTGGCACCAAAAACCCAGCCAAAGCTGACCACTGAACATGGGCCCCGGACAAGCCTGGCCTTTTGCAGAGAAGAGGCAGTCCAGGGGTTGATATTGCATCTCGAACTCTCTCTGAATATTCCCATGCTGTCTGTGTCAGGGTGACATTGGTGTTTTTAATACTTTTGTGCTCCCCACTTAGGATGCATACTGACACCGGTGGGCATGCTTCTCACCAATGTGGGCGCAAGTTGCTGCTGTGTGGCCCACTCTATGTTTTCCTGTCTCTCATTCTACTTCCTGTTAAAGGGCCTCTTTCTAAAGTTCCTGCAAGGCCTTGCCTTTTGTCCCTCCCCTGAGACTGACCGCCCAGAACACCAAGATGGGGCTGCAGGCGCATTGTGCAGGGTAGGTGGTTGTCCACATTGTCACAGAGCGTGACATAAGGTGATGCGTGCTTGTGTGACCAGCGACAAACCGAAGGCCTTTCCCTGAGATCTGTGGGCTTATTAGCTTGGCACCACCGAGATGTGTGGGGACATGGCACCCAGGAGGCCAGCCTGGCAATGATCTCAGAGTGACAGCTAGTGGGCATCAAACTCAGAAAAGTTCCAAGCCCTTTCTTGAGCAGATCACACCACCTCCCTGCTGCAAGACACCAGATGAGTACCTGCTTCAGGCTTCGCTGGGCCAGCCCAATGCCCTCCTGCCAGCCTCAGCATCAGCGTAAAGAAGGCACAGGAGCTTGCAGAACAAGGCAGCAGCCAGTGCAGGGCACACCTGCAACGACATCAAGTTAACATCACAGAACTGTGTGTCTTAAGAATAATCCCAACATGGAACCATGATGAGCAAATTTATGAAACAAATCTGAGCACTTTTTTGCCCAAGGACACACCCTAGTTCAGCATGTGTCTTCTAGTCACCTGAGCGGCAGCAAGGTGTGAATGTGCTCAGGCCCTCCCGTCCTTGTTACAAGAATGGAAACCTCAGTCTCCATCAGTCCAGAGTGCAACCCGTACAAACCACGCAACCCCGGGTGTCCCCAACCCACTGTTTTCATTGAGTCTGTGGGACAGAAGTTTGAGGGGTACCCTTGCCCTTTTCCACGTGCACTGGGCTCTCTTTAACAGCATCTCTGTTCGCGATCTGTGACCAAGGCGCCCCAGACATGGCTGTGCCCAGAACAGAACCCCCCGAGACCGGGGCTGGCCACAGCCTGCAGGGCCACCTCCTCCGCCTGGCCGTCAGCACTGGGTTTTTAACCATACGAGGCTGGAACCGTGCAGATGTTGAAGGTCTTGGCAGCTTTCTGTTTTAGCCTTTAACCAAGGGCTTTTGTTTTCTTTTTACAGTCTTTGAACTATAAAAATATTTTTGATAAAAAAACAGTTTCAAGAGAGCACTGTTCAGAGACACATCTGCGGAGAGAGAAGGGAGCCGCGGAGATTCAACTCGGCCTCCCGCGGGCCTCCAGACTCTGCACATGCGCCTGCGCTGGTTACAGCCCCTCCCACAGGGCCAAGGGCGGGTTCTGACCACGTGGTCCCCACCACGCCCTCGCTTTCCTGAACCAGAACTCACATCCCAGCACGGTGTCGTCTTCGGACCTGCGCAGTCTTATGCAAGCAATTGCAGTAAATGCCTTTGGGACTTTCCTTTACTGAAAAGAAATGAAATTACTTGAGAAGAAATTTAAAATTCAGGCCCCTAAAAATCCACTTACTGACATAACATTGGAATTTCTGGTAAATCTAGGGCACACGTTCCCTGAAGAATAACTAAGCAGGCATTTCTTCCAGGGAGTTCACGCAGAATAGGACTTCGGAGCCCAGCTCTACACCCTTTCCCGGGAAGCGGGGCCACGCTCCTGTTCAGCCACACAACGTCCTGCCTTTGGCAGGAGGGGACATACGCTTGGGGAGCAGCGAGGGGGCGCGATTTGTCTCTTTGCTGGCAGCTGTGCCAAGGGGAGGTCTTCCGCCTGGCTGGCCACCCAGGGCCCCTGGCAGGGCTGCTTTCCGGGAGCGTGAGGACACACCTCCCGGTGAGCGCCCCTGCCTGGGAGCAGCTCAAGGTCTGGGCCGCAGAGTTAACTGGCCGAACAGATGTGGCCGGGGGTGCGGAGAGGCGCTTTTCCCGCCTTGCATGAGCATCTCCGCTGCTGCCAGTCTCCCAGCCACCGTGGGTATTGCCAGGAAACGCATGATGACTCTGGCTGTTTTTTTTTTTTTTTTTTTTTTTTGGGGGGGGGGGGTGCTGGGGACTGTGTGAGGACTTCTCTGAACCATGCCCAGTGGGTGCGGAACCGGCAGCAGGACCACAGGGTGCACATGGACGGGGTCTGGAGCAGCCGGGAGTTGGGTTGTGAAGCTAAAATGCAAATGCCTACCGTTTGGTGATTTTTAACTTCCTAAGGGAAGAACTTCCCATATCCCTCCTTTCCTGTCATTTCAGGGAAAGAGGAGAGGTGGCCAGCCAGAAAGCGGCCCCGCTGTCAGCTGGAGGAGGGCCAGGCCTGGGGCAGCACAGTGGCGGCCATGGTAGTGGGCAGTGTGCCTGCCCAGGGTTGCCTGCCTCAGCCTCCTCGGGGGAAGACAGGTTCCACCTCGAGGTGGTTAAAAACACCTTGCACAGTCTGGTGAACCCCACTTGTGAAGAAAGGCTCCCCCCTGCCCCTCCTCTGGCTGGGTTCAGACACTGTCCACCGGGTGCCTCCCTGGACACCTGCCAGCTGCTCTGGTGCCTGCAACAGCCCAGCTTCCAAAGCCGTGGTGACAAAGAGTTTCAACAAAATGAGATTACTGAATTCAACCAGCTGGCTGTTTTCTGTGGGCTTCATGTGTTCTCATGTTTTTGTCACCCCTCACATCCAGTTCTTTCCTGGATCTACGTGCTAAACGAGACTGGTTTTAACCGAAGAAAAATCAGGATGTTGCCTTGCTGTCAGCCTCTGTCCTGCGTTTCTGCCGTAGGAAAGCGAGGCAGTGGTTTTTAGTTGGGCCACCTGACAAGTGGGTGTTGTTTGCAACAGTCACGAAACAAAAACCAGTTTTCAGGAAGTAGGGTTTAGAAGGGAACAGGAGGGATTACAAGACTGATTCGGTCAGCAGACCTTGACCAGGGTCTCACTGTGTGCAGGATACGGACACTCAGAGCTCAGGTGGACCCTGCAAACGTTAAGACTGGCTGTTCCAGGAAACCAGCCCACTCCCACCAAGCTGTGGTGTGAGACCAGATGAGATGAGGGAGGGCCATGAAGAGGGGGTTCCCAGGGCACAGGTGGAGGGCACAGTGCAGCCTGGAGCACCTGAGGTGCTGGGAACGCAACCCCTCCAGTAAAAGCACCTATAAGGGGGCTTGAGAGGGCAAAGGTGTAGGTATCACTTGCTAGGCAGGGAAGCTTTGCTGTGGGGAGGGCCTAAATCTGTTGGGAGAGTGAGTGGGGTAGGTGCCTGGGTGCTTTGGCCTGCCTTCAGGGCCAGGTAGAGCAGAAAACTTCACGGTCGGGCCCCAGGCCAGGGTCTGACTGAACGTGGAGAAGGAGGGGGCCACCAGGTTGAAGCAGGTGATGGGGTGGGTGTTGGTAGGACCCAGGGAGAGCCCTTGAGGGCACCTAAGGGCTCAGACTGGCAGGGTCCCTAGAGGGGCAGGCAGATGCAGCTCAGGGTCTCCAGCAGCGATGGGGGGGTTTGGGGGGACTGAGCAGGCCGTGGCCCCTCTGGGCATCAGAGTTCCTGGGAAGCTGTTTTAAACGTACCCATCACCTATCCTGCAAGGTAGCCTCCGTGTGGTTGCAGTCCCTCGGGTGCCCCGCGCCTCCGCCCTCTCCCTCTCTCTCACACACACAGTGCGTACATTGACTCCCCTTCCCACACATGCACTCGAGTCAGCCCCAGAGTGAGAGTGTAGCCAGGCCTGGGGCACCCCTACTTCAGATGGTGGAAGCCAGAGTGGGGCGATTGCCCAGGGACCTGAGAGCCAGGCCTGCAGTGAGGCCCTGGGGAGGCTGCCGGTGGGCCTGGATGGACAGTAGCTGCTGACAGCAGCGGATGAGGAAAACCTCACAGTGTAATCTCCCCATTCAAGAAAGGTGGTACTCACGCCACTCTGGGCCAGAGACAGAGCAGCTGGCCCTCACCTTCCCCCAGAAACGGTGGGGATCAAGCTCGGCATTTGTTCCCAGCCCCACACATGAGTGAGGGTGACAATTACAACACCTGCCATTTAAAATCAGCACCTTCCCTGTTGAGGGCAGTTGTTACCGGTGAGGTGCATCTAGTTTTGCATCTTCTTTTGGCTTCATTGGTAAATTGTTCCAAAGCCCGCTGGCCCGATGGTGAGTGCCAAGTGTGTGTGTTCATGCACCACCCTAAACCCCGGTGGTTGGACCCCTCCAGCAGGATGAAAAGCCTTTCCCTAGGTCACAGCAGGGAATGACTGGCCCAGCGGCAGCGGTGCCTGTGCTGCGCCTGCATGGAGCTCTGCATCCCTGGCTCCTTGGCTGTCCAGCGTCGCTGTGAGCTGAGCTTCTACCCCTGGCACTCCTGGTCCCCAGCACACACTCATCTCTCCAAGGCTCTGGTGAGGGCGTGCTGGGGCGGGGTCAGGAGCCCCCTTGTGGCCATGGACTCCAGGATCAGTCAAGTCTGGAGGTTTGCCCTCTTCCTTAAGGGTGTCTGTCCTAGATGATCCCAACAAACTGAGTCTCAGAGAAGAGAGACCGGTGGGTCCCCAGCAGACACAGGATGAAAGTCACTGGCGTTTTCTGGAGCTGCATCCCATGAGGCTCAAAGACCCTGGAGGGGAAGAGGGACCCTCAGCCTCGGCTGCTAAAAGGACGACATCTGTGGATCTGCACCCAGGCCTGTGGAGCCCCTGGTCTATGAGCTGGGACTTATCTGGAGTCTCCCCTCTCGTGGCTCACCCTGGCTCATGCCATTTTGTCTTTTATTCACTCTAACTTGGGGAAGAAGGAAGATACTGTCCAACAAACAAAAAACACAAGAACAACTCCATGCCACTTGAGTATTAGACTTACAGAGGGATTTCATGCTGGGGATGCTCAGGCCTGCATGCTAGGTTCTGTTTCTTCTGGGGAATCTTCCTCAGGGTGCCCTGGAGAGCAGGGGTCGGAGGGGCCCAGGCCTGTCCAGCAGCCTGGCAGGACTGGCTTTCCCAGAGGCCGCAGTCCCAGCAAAACACTGCCAGTGCCAGGGGTGGGCATGCTGCACGTGCAGGAGCCTGGGGAGCGGGCTGGCTCAGTGGGGGTCACCTTCCTAAACCACGCACCTCCTTCTGGGAAAAGCCCACAGCTGGAGTGCGTTGTGAGCACCCTTATCTCGGCTGCATAGACCTTTATCCCCGAACATGGCTCCCAGAGTCCTCAGTCTGCTTTAATGCTGGGCCGGGACAGCGCCATTCCCACAACCTATGGTGGTCCTCGTCCCCACGCATCTGGCAAGCCTGGAAGGCCCTCCTTACCTCCTGACCCCCACAGCAGGGATCGCCCTCTCTCCAGAAACCTCTGCAGCTATTGGCAATGGTCAAGAGTTACAGATGACTGTTCTGAGCTATTTTTACAAATTTAACCCAACACAAAGTAAATTTTAAGTTGCTTTCAGAATTATCCTTTATCCACAACTAAGTCCACGCATGTCTGCACTGTGTGAGGCTAGAGAACTTTTCTAGTGACTGGGAGGTACTAAGCCAAGATATTTGTAAACACGAAAAGTGGGGGTGCAGTGGGCAAACGGAAGGTCCAGCCACTTCTTTCCCTCAGCTCTTGAAGCTGTTCCCAAGCAGAAAGGCCAGCCAGCTGGTGACTACTAACATGCTGTGTGAACCAGGTCGCCAGGTATGGGTGCTCCGGAGCCTTAGCTCCTTCCCTGGGTGCCCAGCCTGAGAGGACACAGGCCGTCCTGGAGAGAGGCGGAGATGGCGCTGTGTCAAGGCACCCTGGGCCGGCCTCTGGTGTCTCAGCTGAGAATCAGCAGTAGGGTCTCCTCCCCAGCAGCCGTGGCTCTAGGGAAACAACCAGTGTGATTTCAGAAACAGGAAAGCACTTAGGCTAGGAAGTGCTGTTGGGGACCTGGGGAACACCATCACCACATGGGACAACCCTGTTCCTGTGCGAGAGAAGGAGTTGGTCCAAACGCTAGGTCACGGATGTCACAATTGTTCTTGACCTGCAGCAGCTTTTGTACCCGTGTCAAACATGAGAGTTGCCCCTTTTATATTTGGGTCACTCGAAGGGCACCTCGCACTCTGGGTTCCCACTGACTATGCACAGTATCTCAGTATGTCAGAGGATGGCATGCAGCTATTTTTCTAACTGCATGCAGGCGATTTGGGATGGGGAGGCTGGGGTATATCTGAACATGGCAAACGGCTTAGCTTCCACCTTGAGTGATGAGAGGGAAACTATGCACTTGAATTGTAATCCACCATTGCCTGGCTTGTGCCAGAAAGGACACATATTGAAGATCCAAGGAGCAAAATTGATCATTAGCTTGATTTGGGGGCTCACTGTAGGGGACTCACCTTGTCCAAAACACACTCCTGCAGTAGACTGTGAGCCGACTTCTTGGCAGTTGGATCTTTTAAGCCCTTTAAAAGGTTCTAGGCAGCACAATTCCTAGGTCCAAATGGTTGATGTAAGTATAATTAAGTAGTGAAATTGTATGGTATATTCCTATATGCCAGTAGTGTATACCTGTATGTGGGATTTGCTAATATAACCATTTCAATAAAAACCAACTGAAAAGCCCTGGCTGGTGTGGCTCAGTGGATTGAGTGCCGGCCTGTGAACCAAAAGATTGCTGGTTCGATTTCCAGTCAGGACACATGCCTGGGTTGCAGGCCAGATCCCCAGTTGGGGCGTGCAAGAGGCAACCAATCGATGTATCTCTCACACACTGACATTTCTCACCCACTCTCCCCGTCTCTCTAAAAAGTCATTAAATAAAATCTTAAAAAAAATAAATTAAAAAAAAAAACTGCTGAAAAAGCTGCTTTGCCACATGGAGCACTGTTGGTGGCAGCCTGTATGGGTGAGAACTCACAGAAACCCAACCAGAACTGGCTGCAGCGAAAGGGGGAAGCGGCGGTTCACAAAAGCGGAAGTGCCAGGGGTCTGTGCCGGACTGTGGCATGATTCGGCCCCCGACATTAACACTGGGGCACGCTGCTAGCTCTGCTCCCTCCAGGGGAACTCCAGGCTCGGCTCAACATGCGGAAGCCCCACGAGCAGCAGAAGTGACCTGCTTCCCCAGGAGGCCACCCAGGCCAGAATGGCATCTCCTTAACCATGCCTGGCTTGCTGGGAGGGCACACGGTCATCACCAAACCAGCCACTGTGGTCACAGAGGTAGAATGTGCCAATGGCCAAGGCCAGCATGGGTTCCGCTTCTGCCACCCAGAAGTGCATTCAGCTTCACCCAAGTGACAGGAGTTCTAAGGTGTGGTTCCCACAGCAACGTCAAAATGCCACCGAGGAGGAAGCGGATGCTGGGACGAAGCAGCAGACATCCCGTACAGGCAGAGAACAGCTGGAGACAGAACAGCGTACACAGGAGGGGGACCGCCTCCATCACTTACCAGTATGAACTCGGCAGATCATGTCGCCTGTCTGGATTTTGGGTTTATCGTCTCTCAAATAGGGACCATAAAATACCTACCTCCTAGAGTTAACGTGTGAGGATGAGATTTAAAATGATGTGAGAAGTCTAGTACCCCAAATACATAAATACCCCTTAAAACTCAACAATTTATAAATACCCAGGTTAAAATAGGCAAAAATGTGAGTCGACGTTTCTCCAAAGAGGAAAGGCAAATGACCATTGAGCACATGCAACGTCATGAGGAAATTGAAAATCCGGACCACGAGTGGTGCCACTTCACTCCCACTAGGAGGGCTGTAACTACGGAGACAGGCGATCACAAACGCTGAGGAGACATGGAGAAACTGTCACCCTCCCGAGTCACTGGTGCCAGTGTCGATGGTGAGGCCGCTCTGGTCTAGAGAACAGCTTGGCAGTTCCTCAAAAAGGTAAACATGGCTGTGCTGCGTGACAGAACAGTTCCACTCCTAGGGACCCAACCAAGGGAACTGAAAACATGTCCGCACAAAACTCGTGCCCAGCCATTTAGAGCAGCGTTATTCACAATAGCTGACAAGGGAAAACAACCCAAATGACCACAGACTGTTGAACAGACCAACAAAATGCAGCCCGTCCACACACTGGGCTGCAGCCCAGTGGGAAAACAGAATGGAACGCTGACCCCTGTTACAGCCGGCGAGCCTCGAACAGGCCACTGAAAGAAGCCAGACACAAAGGCCACACACTGTGGGATTGTATTTCCATCGCATGTCCAGAACAGGCAGATCTAGAGGGACCCAAATAGGCTAGTGGCTGCCAGGAGTGGAGGGGGCTGGGGAATGGGGGGTCAATACTAGTGGAAGGAGTTCCTCTTTTGAAGTGATGAAAATATTCTGGATGAGACAGTGGTGATGGCTGCACAACTTTGCGAGTATGCTAATAGTTACTGAACTGGGAGCTTTAACGGGTGAATTTTATGGAACATGAATTATATCTTAGAAAAGAAAGGAAAAAATGAAGTGGATTTAACACATCTTAAGTGCTCAATAAATGTTATTTTCCTGCCTATAAAGAGACGTTCTCCAAAGCTAATCTCTGGGTCAGCAGCGCCAATGTCGTGTCGGGGACTTCAGAAATACGAATGCTGCAGGTGGGGCCCAGCAATCTCTTCTTTAATAAGCATTGCAGGTGACTCTGACGCAGCTCAAGTTCGAGAACCACTGGAACAAAGAAACCAAATAACCCTCATGGTCCTCTCAGGGTGTTAACAAGTACAGGGGTCAGGCACAAATAACGCCCCTTTTTAATACAAAGTCATAAGCATGTGATTCTGTAACATAACAATATCACACTCAAGTATACCGTATGACATTTTCAGGGAAATGTTCAAATTAAAACTATACATTACACCCATATTCTCACCCTACCAAGCACCCTCCAGCAGGCTTCACTGCTGCCAGACCCTGTGCTTCCAAGTTCTTGAGTCACAAGGACATGTTACCAGTTTAAACTTCCCAGGTTTAAGAAAACCAGCCTCTGCATCTTGAAAGTTCATTCAAAGTCTTCAGCAACATTTCAGGAGACTTTTGATCACTCTGGCTGTGGTTTCAACCATGAAAACACCTATTTGTATCGACACCTATCATACTGGATTCTTGAATGCCAGTGGCAGAAACCCAATTCGAAAATCCCTTAAGCCTCCAAAGGTGATTCTAAAGGGCCCCTTCCCCTTGCTCTCCTCCCAGGTCCTGACCGATTCAGGCCGGCAGGGCGATCCCACGCCCCAGTTGGCAAGGAACATTCTGCATACATGTCTATTGCCCCAGCTGAGTTACCGGAAAAGTCAATGTTCGAACCACTACTGACCAGCACTGGGAGAGCAGGGAGCCGAAGCCCAGCGCCGGGTGCTGCCTGCCCACGCCTGTGCAGAAACCTCAGCCTGGCCCCAGGGCCACCCAGCCTTAGTGTCTTGCACTGATTTCTGAGGATGCAGCCAGACTCAGGGCTTCCTGACAAGCTGTCCTTGGATCCTGGAGGGCCTCCTAGTCTTAGGCCCGAGTGTCAAAATTCGGGCCTAAGACAATATAACCCTTTTCCAGCCACCCTTTGCAATGTTAACACGCTCTGGGCGTGGTGCACAATCAGCCAAAAGTGTACCTCCAAACGCTATTTCTTTACATTGTTACCCCAAACCCTGCACATGTTTTCACAAAACGCCAGGGTCCCTGCTCTCTTCACAACCAGTCCCTCCGGCCATTCTGGCCAGAGTCTGTCACCCCGGGGCTTCGTCCCTCCGGGATGAAGCTACAGCAACCAGTGCAAAGGTGGGGGAGGGGGGAGGGCGTACACCACGGGGCAAGCGGCAGTGGCGACGTGGCCTGCGTAGGCGGGGTATGCGTGGGCGGGGCTGGCACGGGGCGGGGCCGAGGGCCGGCGTGGACTGGGCCGGCGTCCTGCGGTCCGGCCGCCCGCCAGGGGGCACCGCCTGCTTGGCTCACCGCGCGCTCCGCCCTCCCGCTCGGCCCTTCGGCCTCGCTTCCGCCTGTCCGGCCGGGCCCGGTGCGAGTGGCCCACGATGTGGCTGGGCCCGGAGGAGGTGCTGGTGGCCAACGCGCTGTGGGTGACAGAACGGGCCAACCCCTTCTTCGTGCTGCAGCGGCGCCGGGGGCACCGCAGAGGCGGAGGCCTCACGGGTGAGAAGCGCGCAGCGGCCGGGTGGGAAGGGCGCGCTGGGTGGTGGGGCCCGGCGACCCGCCGGGACAGGCCTGGCTCCGGCTCGACGTCGGGGACGCGCACGTCAGCGCGCGCAGCGGGGACGGGGACGCGAGGCCAGGCCTGGCGGTGCCCAGAGGCGGGGGGCGGGCGCTGGGACCACAGGACAGAGCCCGTGCTGCGCGGGGTCGGGACCGGGTGGGGTCGGAGGGGGACCGGTGCGCCGTACGGGAAGGCCGATGGAGAGAGACTTGGACCAACCTGGGAAGATTGGCATCATCCTCTGCCCGCCCTTAGTGCCGGTGAGCTTCCCGGTGCTCACCCGAGGTGTGTGGAGCTTCCAGGAGTGGGATTTCGCAGCTGAAAGTCAGCGAGGCCTCCCGGGCTTCTTCCTCCCCCTCAGTTCTCCAAGGGCCTCTGGAGGACCAAGAGACACAGTGCACCTTTCCTTTTGCCTCCTTCGTTCCCAGCTCACCAAAGAATTGCCCTTTTAGCAAGATCAAAGGTACCCCCGAGCTGCGGGCTGGTCTCCGCCCCCAATCCCTTCAGCTTCTCCTGCCCACCTTTACGGATTCCTGGCGCCCTTGGAGCTGCAGACCAAGCCTTTGCCAAATGACCGGCATATGGTGTCCTGGTGAGCTAGCTAGGGTGCCTCTGTGCCCATATGGGCATCACTGCTCACCTGAAACGAGGCTGGACAGGCACCTGCTGGAGTTGTATAGCCTGTAAGACCCGAGGCCTATCCATTGGGCCTCACCTGGGCAGTTGTCGGAGGCCCCTCATACTCCAGGGCCTGTGCAGGCACTGCCAGAGCAGAGCTGGTCAAGCTCAGGGCGGGACTGTGCCTGTGCTCCCCTGGTGACCTGCTGTTGCCATACGGGACTGAGGGCTCAGTGTTGCCAGATCTTCCCGTTTACCAAGAGAACTTTTTGTGAAATGTCCTGATTTTAAGCATTAGCAGCTAATACAGTCCTGCCAGGTGCAAAGGCTTCCCAAGGGAGACATCTGCTGCCAGCCTCACCTGGGCCACACCTCCTAATGTGAAAGAGACTGTACCATTCCCAAGAAAACTATGTTCCCTTCAGCGCCTGGGACTCTTCCCAGCAGCATGGAGAATTGCAGGAGCCGGTGCTGGACCTGCCTCCTGACCACAGGACTACTCAGTGGAGGTGAAACAGCAGTGGAGAGGCCGACCAGGGGTCACCCTTGGAATCCACCGCAAGCCTGCCTCGGAAATTGAGGTGCCTTTATCGCACCAGTGTGTCAGCACAGTGCTTTGCGTGCCTGTTGTGTGCTCTGCTTCTGCGGATAATCTCAGTGAGCGGGCCCCTCCTTCTCGCCCAGAGGAGGCCCTTTCCACCTCGTTCATCTCTGTGCCACTTGAACTCCCACTCCAGCTGGGTTCTGTGAGTCCTGTCATGGCCTTCCCGTGCCATCAGAGATCATGGCCTCCTGCTTATGTCTCAGGAGAGGAACAGTCAGGGATACGGTCTTAGTCCAGCCATCGTTTATAAAAGGCTTTTGAACCATATCTTCATTGAAGAGTCTGAGTGTGATCCCTGACCAGCGTGGCTCAGTCGGTTGAACACCATCCCACAGAGCGGAAGGCCACGGGTTTGATTCCTGGTCAGGGCACATGCTTGGTTTGTGGGCCTGGTCCCCAGTTGGGGTGTATGAGAGGCAGCTGATCAGTGTTTTTCTCAAACATTGATGTTTCTCTCCTTCTCTTTCTCCCTCCCTTCCCCTCTCTTTAAAAAATAAATATAACCTTTTTTTAAAGGGTGTGAATGTGAGCTGGTCCACCCATTATAAAACTTGCAGGTCTTGCCAACAGTATAAGGATGAAAATAAAGTTTCTAAGACCAGAAGAGGAATCCCAGCAAAAATCATGAAAAAAAGTTTATTTCAAAAACTGATAAAGCTTGAGTATGCTACAAGGCATTTTTTAACATTTCAATGAAACAAGCAAGAAATTACAGACTTAATTTAGGTGTAAAGAGTACCTTCTTTTGTAATGGTAATTTTATTTATTAAAAACTGGAAAGGAAAGTGGTTAAAATGTATGGATAATATGAAACAAAAGTATTAAAGTTGAGTAATGAAATTAATAGAAATGATTTTGATGTTAACAGGGAAATGGTAACAAAGTACTTGGATATCATTCAGAAAGCAGTGCTTCATTAAACAAAAAAAAAAAATTTAAATAGAAACAACAGGTTTTTAGATAGCTTGATAATCCAGTTAATGAAGAGGAGTGAGTGAAACCAGGTGGACCTTTCCTGGGATCTGCTAGGGAAACGGTGACAGTGACCAAGGGTGTGCGGTGACTTAAAGGAAGCTTGGGAACGCCCCGAAACGCTTCAGTTCAGGGGCCAAAAAAAACTGGATCGAGTTTTCCCAAAGTGGATACTTTAAAAAATTGGCACGTCCTTTTCAGTCATGACCTTCGAGACTGCAAAGAACTTCCTTAAACTTCCGCAGTGAAAACAGTCCCAGGGTGAAGTGAGGACGGGCGGCGTCTCCCTGTTGCAGTGGCGAAAGGCGCTGGAAAGTCGCAGTCACAGTCACAGTCTCACGGGAACAGCCGCATCTGGACGGCGGGGCCGGGCCCGCGGCTGGGAACGAATCTGCCCAGGCAGCTGGCAGTTAACTGAAACACACTGTGCAAGTTTGCTGGGTTTTGTGATATTTCTGGTATTGCTGTTTCTGGCTGTTTTTGTTGCAGCTGTTGTACTTTTTTACTCTAAATACATATTTGTTTCAAACCTGGTTTCGTAGTTTTCTTCAAGAGACTCTCCCAGGTTGTCTAAGCGTTGGGCTCCTTCACCTTGCAGCTCAAAGCCGTGTGGTTTCGCAGAACAGGGAGCAGAGTAAAGGATGTGGGTGTAGGGGCTGGTTGTTCCCCTGCCTTGCACCGTGTCTGTGTCAGGGCAAGCAGCAGCTTCCAGGAGGAAGTGGGATGGGTTTTCTGGTAGGGACCAAACAGGAGGAAGAAGTCACTTGGTAGAGGAGGCGATGGGCCGCTGAGTGTCTCCTCGGGGCCCCGCCCTGGCTGCCGGGCTCAGCTGTCAGCGCCACCCTCCCTCACTGCGCACCTCTCTGCCCGCTCCCAGGTCTCCTTGTGGGCACCCTGGATGTGGTCCTGGACTCCAGCGCCCGCGTGGCCCCTTACCGAATCCTGCACCAGACCCAGGACTCACAGGTCTACTGGACGGTGGCATGTGGTAGGTGACCTGGATCCCAAGGGTGCTGGACAGGGCCTGCCCTGAGAGGAGAAGGGAGAGGGCGAAGCCCAGTCCCTGGGCCAGGTGTGCCCTCTGGAACTCAGTGTTGACCCTCACTCAGCAGCACAGCCCAGGCTGGTGTCAGGTGTGGGGAGGCTCCTCTGCTGGTCACAGGCCCGGTAGTGCCCCGAGTCATCTGTGGCATTTTCAGGAATGCGCATGTGCAAAGCAGTGAAAAATTGGAGTCACCTGACACAGGTTCCCAGGTGGGGTGGGACGAGGCGTCCTGCCTTCTGATGTCAGCTCCCAGACGCTGTAAACAAGTGTCCTTTCTGTGGTCTAAGTGCCCTGTTCTCACACTATTTCTGGGTCGTTCGCTGTTTAAAATGGCCCCACGTGGAGTGCTGAGTGCTCTCCCCAAGGGGAGAAGCTCTGGGACACCGGTGAGGGGAGCGCCCTCAGGCCTGCGTGGCCGTGCGATGGCCGGGAGTCCGATGCCACCGAATTGACCGCATGTATTAAATAAGGTACCTTTAAACAGAAAGACGCACAAAACAAAGTTATGTGTTGATCAGTTGATGAGAATGTGACCAGCTGGTCGCAATGTTGGCGAATTCGGCGTTCCGGGACACTGCGGGGCACAGCCACGGTAAATCAGGGACTGGCTGAGCAGTCCCGGGGAGCAACGATTTCCCACCCGTGTGCCCCACGAATGTGTGACACCTGCAGCCCCTGCCTGTTGAGTCAGGGGCACTGACCTCCTTTCCCTTATATGTTAGATAAGAAAATGACAACAGCCAACACAACAGTAGCCAACTGGTGTGAATGAATCAAACTTATATGTGTTTTTTGTCAGATCAGCAAAAAATATGTTTTTGGTGTGCTGCAGCATTTTCGTAATTAGTTAATGTGTGGTGTGAGATGAGCGAGGTTGAAGATCGCTTCCCTAGAAGGACACACAGCCACCTTCCTGAGAGTCTGGGAGAAAGTCCCTTCTAGGGGGCACCAGCTGAGGCTGGCCCTCCGACAGGGTCAACCACCAGCCAGGCACTTAGGTGAACCTCCCACCAGCTCCAGAAGGTGGGACTTCGGCTTTGCCTATTGAGAAGATGAGAAAACTGGCCCGGGGGTTGGGTGACTTGCCTAAGGTGTCACAATTCAAACCAAGACCACGTGCTTGTGTTCCTGTGCTGGAAACATACCTCTGTATTCTAGAAGCCACAGTGTCATTGTCCCCCAGGATAATGGTTTTCCTTGGAGGCCAGAGAGAAGATGACAAGAGTGCACACAGCTGGACCCCTGGTGCAAGAAAGGAGGGGTCAGGCGGGAAGACAAGGGTGGGCTGCAGCAGCACAGTCCTCCTGGCCAGGTGGGCTCTCTCCTGGGGGCCAGGCTAGACGGTGTCTTCCTCCTCCAGGCACCTGAACAGAGCTGTCCCTCCCCTCTGTGCAAAGGAGCAAGGGAAGGCTCAAAAAGCTGAACTGGCCCATGGCCAAACTGGATGGCTGGTGGGAGCCCTGCTCTCCCAGTTCCAGAGCTTGGGGACTGGTTTGCCCACAGGAGAGGGGGCCTCCTGTGGGGTGGGGACTGTCCCTGAGCCAGGCTGGGGGCATTGGTGTGTGCCTGGGCAAGGAGGAGACACCGCATTCTCAGCGGACCCTCAAGATTTTGGGGTCCGAGACCTGTCTTGGCTGAGTGCTTGCTCGGGGAGCGGGTAAAGAGGGGCAGTGGCAGTGAGAGCGCCTCCCGTGGGGAGAGAGGGGTGTGGCCATGCTGCCTCAGGCCCCTTTGGTGGCAGTGGGGCCTGGTACTGGGGAACTCAGGCCACACACACTGAACTGCTCCCACTCTGCGGGAGGCCTCTGTCTGAGCCTCCTCCCCCACACCCCTTGCGCGCGCGCGCACACACACACACACACACACACACACCACCACCACCACCCCCCGCTTGATCTCTCCCAGACTAGCCCTGGTCTTGCTGGCACCTGCAGTGAATCCCAGCTGCTCAGCTTGCCACTGAAGGACTTCGGGTTGTCTGCCTCCTCTCTGCAGCTCACACCAGGCTGTCAGCCAGACCGGACAATCTCAGGGCCCAGAGCTCCCAGCCCCTCCTGTCCTGGACAGTGTGGGGACAGCATCCCCCGTGTCCACCTAGCTTCCTCCCACTCTGATGCCAGCCCCTGCAGAAAACCTTCTCAGAACCCCCAGGCCCGTGTGCCCAGCCTGCCTTCTTGCGCTGAGACTTGCCGTAGCCCTGCCCGCACTTCCCCACCGCACGCTGGCTGGCTCTCCTGTTGGACCTGCAGCTCCCTGAGGGTGAGGGAGGCTCTTCCACTGGGCAGCTGGGTCAGGACCATGTCTAGTCATCCAGCTGTATGACTTTGGACAACTTACTTAACCTCTCTGTGCTTCAGCTTTATGCTATAAAATAAAAATAATGGTACCTGCCTCCAAGATGCTCTTAGAATTCAATAAGATAATCCACAAAAAGTTCTGAAAACATAAATAGCACTAATTACCTTTTATGTTCCTTTTACTCCCGGTGCCAAGCATAGGGCTGGTGTTACTTGTGTTTACTTTTACCCAATGAACATTGAGTTACTTCTAACTAATAATTCTTTTAAGTGCACATCTGTAGGTATTTAAAGTCTAGGCAGATCCACATACACAGTGTAGACAAGGCGGCCTCGGCTTCCGGCTGCCGGGGGCGTGTGTAAAAGGGAATGATACAGTCAAGTTGCATCCTGTCCAGATTTAACTTCCAAATTCCAGGGTAGGTCTTAGCAAAAAGACGGAGGGAGAAATCCCCTCCCCTTGGGCTTTATGCACCAGGCCATAATAGAAATGCTCAGAAAAATGGGAAAAAGAGTCGTAGTTCCTGGATGGCCCCGGGTGATTCTGCTCACCCACTGTGACTCCCCACGAGCTAAGCCCAGGTGTGGTTTTTTTCACACAGGTGTCCTCACACCTGCCCAAGGGGAGGGTCCTTCCTTGGAATGGCTCGTTAGGAGCTAAATTGCTGGGGGAAATGTAAAGAAACCAACAGACCCACCCCGACCAGGAGAGCTGGGCTGTGACACGTGGCAGGGCAGTGAGGTGGTGCCAGGGCGGGGCGGAATCAAAGCTGAGTTTTTGGCTGGGAAGAGTGTTCCCCTGGTAGGGAAGGATGGGGTGACTGGGCTCAGGTGCCCGGCAACGTGTCCGGTCCACAGCCTTGCAGGGCTTGTGATAGTGCCAAAGCTCCTCTGTGCCGTGCGTGTGGGCCTTCCCGGGGTCAGGAGATTGACAGGGCCGTCAGGTACACGTGGCCCACGGACCGCCCCTTCCAGCACAGCTGAGAGGCAGCGGGGCCTTCGCTCCGCTCCTGTGCTCCTTCACTCAGAAAACAGCTCTCAAGTGCACGCACCTCTCCTTGCACATGCCAGGGGCAGGGGCTGCTGGGCCAGGCAGTCACTGCCCTCATTTGCCCAGCTTCCTGATTGGAGCAGAGCAGGGTGGGTGGCTGCCCACCCTTTAGGAGCAGCACTAGGCGGCTTCTCTCAGGGCTTCCATTGGCACTGGGCCTGCAGGCCCTCAGGGCCCCGGCCCAGGAGGACAGGGACCACCTCCCAGGCGGGGCAGACATTCGGACAAAGGTCTCAGTTAGGGGTTGGGGAGGAGGCGAGAGCTGGAGAAGGAAGGGGGAACCCCCCAGGCAGAGGCCTGGCTGGGTGTGCCTGGCCCGCCCTGCCCAATAGAAGATGGCCTCCGGGGTTGGAGCCCGCAGGAGGCTCCTGAATTCTTGGGAGGGCTGCGTCACTTAGACTGAGACCGACTTGTCTCAAAGGCCACGTGAAGCCCTTTTGTCTTGAAGGACAGTCTTCACAAGTGAGCAGACATGTGGACGTGGAGGCCACATCTAGGAAGATGCGGGAGACTTGCAGGCACTCTTCCCTGCGTAAGGGGGACACGGAGCCTTTATTTTCCGTGTGACTCTGCAACTCTGCCCAAGTTCTCTTCGTTTTCATTTGTACCGGGACTTCTTGCAGCTCTTGTTACATATACGTAAAGTGTCAGGAGGCAAGGGGTGAACAGCCTAAGACTGCGGTCACTTGGGTGCTGCGCGCCAGGCCATCTTTTCTCTGAGTTCACGTCTGAGGCCTGGGGACGGTGCGATCTCCCTCTTCTTTGCCCCCATGTCCCCTAGGTTCCGACCACAAAGAGATAACAGCGCACTGGGAATGGCTGGAGAATAACCTGCTCCAGACGCTGTCCATCTTCGACAACGAGGAAGACATCACCACCTTCGTCAAGGGCAAGATACACGTAAGGCTCCCCTCCCCTTCTCTCTAGGCACCATGGGGCGCCTCCTACCCAGTTCACAGCTTCCCGCCCACACGGGCCCAGCCACTGGGACCTGACCAGGCCGCGAGTCTCCCTTCCCCGCCAAGGGCCCAGCACAAGCGTGCAGCCCCACAGCTGCCGCCAGCAGCTCGCCAGGCGGAGGATGAAGCTGGAAGTGATAGGATTAGCTGGAGGCATGTTTCTGTCATAAAACTGCCCGTGACCCAGCAGTTCCATTCCTCGGAGTTGACCCTGCAGGGGACTCATGTGGAATGGTGTGTTCGTTGGATGTCCCCGAAACACCGTCAGCAGAAAGGCAGGAGCGGTGCCCCCCGAGCCGTCGCGCTCCCCTCTGCCTTCTCCACGGCAGAGCAAGAGCAACGAGACTTGAGAACAGGGCATTTCCTGGACGCTGTCCGAGTGAGTCCTGTGCCGAGCACCTGTGTTCAGGGCACTGGGTGGGTCACAGGTGGGTGCCTAGTGCCGTATTTCACAGCTGTCAAACAAGGATTATGAGAATTGTAGCCACTTGTAAAAATGATGTCATGGTGGAATTCAGGCTATTTCCTCTTGAGGAGTAATTAACATGATAACAAGCAACTTATGAATGTGAGGGTGTTCTCCTTTCTCTAGCCTTAGGGTAGATTCCTAGGAGGCCTCCTACTGGGTGGGAGTTTCATGGCCGAGTTGCTGTGAGCACAACTTCCTAGACCTGGCCCAGCACAGAGTCCCTCCCTCTTCTCTGTGCACTTTGGAGCTCAAGGCAATGCCCGTAAGGCCTCCTCACCGCAGGGAGCAGACGGAGAGCAGAGGCAAGGCTGGGCTGGGCTCTGACAGTGATGGAGCCAGCGGCAACACCATCACACATCACAGGCTGCCCCCGGGGCAGGCTCCCACAGACTGACCTGCGGATGGGGGGCGGGGGCGCGGGTCCAAAGTGCCTCCTGGGTCAGAGAAGAGCTGGAAACTAGAAGACATTGAGAACTGAGTGATAATTGAAATACTGCCTCACCTTAGAGTTGGTGGGATGCAGCAGAGCAGTGTGGAGAAGGGGATGGGAAGGCCTAGATCTCTCACTGCAAGAGAGGAAAGGGCAGAAGGCAGTGACCCAGGTGTCCGACTGGGGGCCTGAGAACTCCGGAGCAACCGGGAGGTGAGGAAGAAGGAAACAGCAGAGGGCAGAGTTAGTCCATAGAGAACCAGGAATGACAGAGAAGAGCAGCTGACCCCAGAGCGCCCGGAGGCCTGTAGGAAAGGGGCCCAGGGCGGTGGGGCCTCCAGCAGGCAGCCTTGGGGAAGGACTTGTAGAAGCCGAGTTTAAAGAAAAAGAGATAACGCTATAAAAGCCAATTAATTTAAGAATGTAGATAGGATGGCCGCTTTATTAGAATCGTATGTACTCGCTTCCAAGGGCTACCTTAACAAGTCACCACAAGCTTAGTGTCACAAAGCAGCTCGACTTCATTATCTTTCCGTTCAGGGGGGCAGAGCTCAGAGACGGCCCCACCGGCCAGCGCCAGGGCCCCCTTCCTCCTGCAGGCTCTGAGCCCTCGCCTTTTCCAGCGTTTACGGCCCACTTGTGTTCCTTGGTTCTTGACCCTCTTCCTTCATCTTGAGTGCCAGCAGGGTGGCATCTTCAAACCAGTCACTCAGTCCCCCCATCTCTTGCCCTGTGTGACCCTGACCCTCTCGCCTCCTTAAAGGACCCGTGATTGCAGTGGACCCACCCAAATAGTCCAGGACAACCTCCCCATCTCAGAACCCTTATCCAGTCACATTCACAGAGTCCTCTTTGCTCTGTAAGGTCCCTTTTCCCCAGCGCTGCAGGTTGGCATGTGGACATCTTTGGAGGCCTACCGTAAACTAAAACTTAGACTGGGGAGGAAACAGGAAACCTGAATATGCCTAAAACTATGAAAGACGTGGAATCAAGAATTGAAAGCTTACCCCGTGGTTTTTACAGCCCAGGCGTGTCACCCGAGGAGCAGGAACCACTTCCAGGCTGCCCGTTCCCAGCGGTGGGCTGCCTGGAAGTGGCTGGTGCAGATGCAGAGCAGGCTGACTCAGCCCCTGGGCTCCCTGCCCAGAGGTCTGCCAGGTGCAGCTGGAGTGGGGGAGCGGCTGCTGGCTGGGGCCCAGGAGGATAGCCCAAGTGCAGCGTGGCCGGTGGCGGTTCACAGGCTGTCTAGTGGGCAGCATCCAGGGTGGCAGAGGCAGACCTTAAATGATGAGGGAAGAGCTTTGCCAGACCTTTTCCCAGTGGAAAGCCAGTTCCTGCAGGAGTGGTTTCGGGGGGCTGCCAGAGGCAGCTGGGGGAGAGGAGAGGTGGCCGTGTGCTGACCTTGGTGCTGGTGGCACTGAGGCTGTGGGCAGCAGAGCACACCTCCCCCGTGGGGCCTCCCCAGCTCCTGGGGCGGCAGGAAACCTGGCCTTGACTTACCTTAGTGTAGTGAGTAAGCCTCCTGGAAAACCTGCGTGCACCATTTGAGCTGAGTATCCTAAGAACCTCTTTCACCCCAAGAGGTCTGGGACTCCAAGCCCAGGAAAGACGCAGGCAGGACGGCTGTCTGCACAGATGCACCCTGAGCCAGGTGAGCCCTGCAGCTGGTCTGCGGGCATGAGCAAGAAGCAGGAACCCGTATTTGGGGGGATCAAATACAGGACTTGTCCAAGGCATTGTCACGAGAAAAGTGCATCAGGGAACAGCACCACAGCACGGTGCCTTCTGGGTAAAGAAGGCGAGACAGAGGAAACGGCACCTGTGTGCTTGCAGGCAGACCCTCAGCACCTGCACGTGCCGGAGGAAGCTCAGGAAGGACTGTGGGGGTGAGAAGCGGGGTCTCCCCTCTGCACACACTCATCTGCATGCGCTTCTTACCGTTATGTTTTTTAGGAATTCTACATAAAAATAAACGTTCATGTAGAGAGTTGCTGCTCCCTGCTGTAACAGTTCGTGGAGTTGAGGGAAGCTGCCTGTCACGTGGGCAGCATCCATCCAACCCCGAACTGCTGGAGCAGCCACCTGGCCTGGCCCTGCCTGTGGCCTCTGCCTGTGGACCAGCATCCTGGGTGCTGCCACCTGAGTCCCCGGGCCTCTCCACTCCAGCCTTTGCTTGTCTTGGCCACAGAAACCCTGGGCCTTCCAGGAACCCTCCCCTTGTCTCCTCCAGGGTATCATCGCTGAGGAGAACAAGAATCTGCAGCCCCAGGGAGACGAGGACCCCGGGAAGTTCAAGGAGGCTGAGCTGAAGATGCGGAAGCAGTTCGGGATGCCCGAAGGGGAGAAGCTGGTCAACTACTACTCCTGCAGCTACTGGAAGGGGCGCGTGCCCAGGCAGGGCTGGCTGTACCTGACCGTCAACCACCTGTGCTTCTACTCCTTCCTGCTGGGCAAGGAAGGTGAGTGTGGGGCCCCGCGTCCCCCAGCCACCAGCTGCTGCTGTCCTCCTCAGCTCCTCAGCCCAAACACCGCAACCTCACCTCCAGAAAGTTCACCACCTTTCCGGAATGCTGGAGTCCCTAAGGGGTCTCCTTTCTCTTGGCCCCCAGATATTCTGTTTCCACACCCCAACAGAGGGTCTCCCCCAACCCAGGTGTCACCTCACCAGCCTATGACAGGAACACCCAAATCCCAGCCAGGCACACACCTGGTTCTCGGGGACTCCTACCACTTCTGTGTCCACTGGTATGGTTTTCACATAGTGACTTCCCGCATGGGGCCTCTTTCTGTTAAGTATTCAAAGGCACACCTGTCCATGAGCAGCTCCAGGGCTGCAGATCCCACCCTCGGGGCAGCCCTGGCCTCAGGACGCCAGGCAGACTCCCCAGGGGCAGCCAGCACCCCCCACTGCCGCTGTCCTGCAGGCAGAGCCTCCTGGGCCCAACTGTCCCAGTCTTGCCCTTCCAGAGCAAAGCAGGGCTCCCTCCTACCACGCGCACACCCTCTGCATCCTCCTGGCATCCTCTCCTGGCCATACACCTCATGGTCAGGCAGGGGCTGGTGTCCTCTGCTGGTCACACGGTGTGGTGACTTTGGTTCCCACATCAGTGCACTCCCACTGGATGGGGCTTCTTGGGGCTAGAACCCCAGCTGGCACCCCTGTGCACACTCATCTGTGTCACACTAGTTGTTCATGGGGCAGACGCTCACCCAGTCTCCTCGGGGCCAGTCCTGGGTCAGAGACCCCAGGGCCCCTGCCTCCCCTTATGGATCTTGTGTCCCCACACAGCCAGGCCCAGGCACAGGGACAGTGCCTCCCACTGTGTTCCGGGCACAGGCGGGAGGCAGGAGCCTTCCTTGCCCACCCTCCAGCCCATTTGACCCAGGGCTGGTGTGTCTGTCCCCGCCGGTGTCCAGTGAGCCTAGTGGTGCAGTGGGTGGACGTCATCCGGCTGGAGAAGAACGCCACCCTGCTCTTCCCTGAGAGCATCCGCGTGGACACTCGAGACCAGGAGCTCTTCTTCTCCATGTTCCTCAACATTGGCGAGACCTTCAAGCTTATGGAGCAGCTGGCTAACCTGGCCATGCGGCAGCTGCTGGACAACGAGGGCTTCCTGGAGGACAGGGTGCTGCCCAGGCCCTCCCAGCCCCACCGGAACATCTCGGCTCTAAAGCGGTACGTTGCCCAGCAAGGCAGGGGGCAGGGGTTTGGGCATTGAGAGATTCAGAGGGGTGTGTCTAGAGAGGCACCATCTCACAGCCCAGCGGCAGGGAGGGCTCACACGCCTTAGTCACGGACAGGAAGCTGGGCGCAGGCAGGCAGAGGCACTGGTCCAACATCCTCAGCTAGTGCGCAGTACAGCCAGGGTGGGAGTCCACCACTGCTGCCAACCTGCGCCCCCCCCCACCTCCGGCAGGGTGCCCAGAGGCTACTCTGGGCTGCTTCAGTGACCAGGCCCCAGGACGCACTGCCTGCCTCCCTCCATGGCTGATAGCTCTTCTCTGCACCACTGGCCAGCGGCCCCGCAGGCCCCTCGCACCCTGTGGCTGTGGGGCCCCAACCTGGGGCTGAGTGCGGCCAGGGAGGTCCGCGGTCTCTGCCACCTTGTCAGGGAACAGGTGGACAAAGGGACCAACACTGGAGACCATCCTGCCCAGAGCCCTTCTGCTGCACTCCTTGGCTGTAGCTTCCTGGGAACCCCGCAAGGCTGGCTAGGAGCCCTCGGGTCCCATGGCCTGGGCCCAGGATCTGGGGTGCTCCTTCAGGACCAGAACACTGTTGAAAGATATCACTCTCTGATGCAAGTGACCTTCTGGAAAGAACACAAGGGAGGCCGGGACGCAACAGTCTCTGGTGCTGCCTGCCAGGCCCTGCCCAGGCTACTAGCAGCCCCCAGGACAGAGCCAGTGCTGGGGCCAGGGGCACAGGGCCCAGTCTCCACCCCCGCCCCACTCCACCACGGGCAGGGAGGGTGTGCATTTCAGGGGAAGCAGTAGTACCACCCACCTGTAAGGAGGCCCTTGTCTGGGCTTCTGCATGGGGCCAGGCCCTCCTAGTGTGCAGCAGTAGGGCAGGTGCAGGGACCCCCTGGGAAAGTGACAAGCTACACCCATCAGCCCCCCAGGGTCATCCCACAGCTGACAGGGCCCAAGGACTTGTTTGCCAACCGTTCCTCTCCAGGTCGTTTTGCTTGGCCATTTGTTTGTGTGTATGTTGAGCTCAGAGACCCCCAGGTGCCTGAAGAGCCTAGGCCTGAGGCGCACACCCAGCTGCCACCCCCTTCCTCACGCCTCACCCTGGCTCCCCAGAGACCTGGATGCACGGGCCAAGAACGAGTTCTACCGGGCCACATTCCGGCTGCCTGGGGACGAGCGCCTGGATGGCCACACAAGCTGCACCCTGTGGACACCCTTCAGCAAGCTGCACATCCCCGGCCAGATGTTCATCTCCAGCAACTACATCTGCTTCGCCAGCAAGGAGGAGGATGCCTGTCACCTCATCATACCCCTGCGGGAGGTGAGCACCCAGCCCCCACCTTCTCTGCCCCGACTTGCCTTGGGGGCCCTCAGCATTCACCTGTCTCGATGGGCACCTGCCCTGGCTGGGCTTCTTGGGAGTGGGTACCCACAGCTCACCCTCAGGAGCCACCTCGGCTTGTGGGTAGGCAGAGTAGGCTTATGGGCCATTGGGTGCCAGGAGAGCACCCACTGGCCCATAAGGGAACTGCAGGAAGGACCTGTGCCTCCCTCGTGAGGGCCCCCCTCAGGCCTTCCTTCCTAGCCTGCAGCAGGACTGGCAGGGCCCTGCTTTGGCCGGATGTGCAGGACATTGACCCTGTGCCAACCCCGCCATGTCATGCTCAGAGGCCACCTCGCTATTCCTGCCTGGCATCACCCTTGGCAGTGTCTCCACCACGGGCAGTGTCTCGGGAAGTCAGCTCTCATCTGTGGGAGGCAGAGGCCCTCTTCCTGCTGCTACACCAAGCAGTGTGCCCAGTGAGGGCGCGGGTGCCTGGACCCCAGGCTCGGCCGGAGGGCAGGGCAGGTCTCCAGGCCGCCTTTTCCTCTTGGCCCAGCAGGGCAAACTTTCCAGTGAGGTGTGATTTTTTTGTTTGTTTTCATTTTTATTTATTGATTTGGACAGGGAGAGAGAGACAGAAACAGAGACATCAATTGGTAGTTCCACTTATGCATTCATTGGTTCATTTTTTGGTAAGATTTTTATTTATTTATTTTTAGAGAGGGGGAAGAGAAGGAGAAAGAGAAGGAGAGAAACATCGAGGTAGGAGATAAACATTGATCGGCTGTACATCAATCAGTTGCTTTTCACTGTCCCCCATCTAGGGACCTGGCCAGCAACCCAGGCGTGTGCCCTGACTGGGAATCAAACCAGCCACCTTTTGGTTCAGGGGCCGGCACTCAATCCACTGAGCCTCACCAGCCAGAGCCACTGGTTGATACTTGTATGTGCCCTGACCAGGAATTGAACCCACAACCTTGGTGTACTAGGACAACACTGTAACCAACTAAGCTATTTAACCAGGGTCTCACATTGAGTTTTTTAAGTTATAACCTAAATCATAGTATTTTGTGAGCAATGAGGCCTGTCTGGGTGGTTCAGTTGGTTGGAGCATCATCCTGAACACCAAAGGGTTGCGGGTTCAATCCTCAATCAGGGAATATACCTAGGTTGCAGGTTCCATCCCCAGTTGGGGTATGTATGGGAGGCACTTGATCAGTGTTTGTCTTTCACATCAATGTCTTTCTCCCCACTGCCCTCTCTCTCTAAAATCAATAAACATAACCTCAGGTGAGAATTTAAAAAGAAATAAAAATTAAATCAAAAAACCCTAGAGCAGTGAGACCTTCGTGGTGTTTGTACAAAGCCCTCCTGCTGCAGGTGGAGCTGCGAACAGGTGTGGGCCAGTGTGCTGCCTGGGCGGGCTAAGGAAATCAGAGGGCTCGAGCGACCCACAGCTCTAGGCTCCGGAGCTCGGGGGTAGCCCTTTGTACCATGCTCTCTTTGGCACCAGGCCTATGAGCTTGCCTCAGAGCTGTGCTGACACAGCCCCAAGGCTCGTGGGGCAGGGGGGTTTCCATGGACCCAGCTCCACACCTCCTGACATTTCCGATGGCAGAGAGTGCTGGCTGAGCCAGGGAGCAGGATCATCCTGTTGTGTTCCTGGGATGGGCTCTGGGGCTGGTCGGGGTGGGCCGGCACTGCCCCAGCCAGGGAAGCTTCCCAGGGCTCCTCCCTGAGAGCCACCTGCGCCTTGAGTTTGCCTTCCCCATGGGCTCTCCTCATCCCTCCCTGGGCAGCGTCACCCCTCCCTCCGCCTGCTCTGGTGAAAGCAGGAAGCACCATTGAATCTGACCTTGCCAGCATTCTGACCACAGCATGTCTCTTCCTCTCCACGGCTGCCACCTGGGATACCAGCACGCACTGGGGCGCCTCAGGAGCGGCCTGTGCACACCCCGCCCCTGTGGAGCCCTCTCTTGCAGGGCAGCTGGGCACTTTAGTGACACATCTGCCAGCACATGTGTGGGATCTGCCAACATCTCCCCCTGCTGGGCCTGTGAGCGGTCCACCCCCCCCCCAGATCTCAGCTCACATGCAGGCACATGTGTGCCACGTATACACTCACATGTGTGTGCATATGCATTAATGTGTACAGAACACCATTACATGGCACATACTACCTGCACACATGGACACACCCACACATGAATATGTGTACATGCACAAGCATACACGTGTGCATACACTTTACACATGCACACACACATATGAACACAACCCCTGCCCCACCCCTGCTTACTAGGATCCAGGGTCTCTGGCCTGTCCTTGTCCATCGGGCTAGCTTGGCACTTCCTCAGGGTGGTTGCCAAGCCTCCACCTCCTCACCTGGCTGCACCAGTCTCAGCTCAGCTGCTACCTCCCCCGAGGAGCCCTCGGCCCAAAGCAGCCCGTTGGCCTCCCAGTTGGCCTGTCACCCCCACCACCCCTGCTGACTGCAGTTAGCCCGCATGGCCATGTCTGTCCCCACCCCAGGTGGTGGGCTCTACAGAGGTGCCCCAGAAAGCCTGGCCTACGCTCTCCATGCCTGTGCTGCTCCGCCCACATTTCCTGTGGTCAGGGCCTGGTCCCAGCTGCACCTACCAGCACAAATTCTGGGAATCAGTGCTGAGGACGGCCGTGCGGGGGCTGTTCCCCGGGCTCCAGAGCTGAGGAAGAACTGGCCATTTGGGGAAGCTCCTAAGGCCCAGCAGCTGGGCCCACTGTCCTCATGACAGACCCGCTGGGCTGACAGGTGGAAAGGCAAGGCTGAGACATTCACAGAGCTTCCTCACGGCAGCAAGCGGCAGAGTCCGGCCTGAACGTGGCGGCCCGAGTGCCCCCACCCACTCACTGTGCCCTCCCAGGAGGGCCACCACAGCCACTGTGCTCTCGCAGCCATAGAGCCTTCCATCTGTTTGTCCCAAGACACAGGCACCTGGTGTTCTTGCCTTCTCAGGTGACCATTGTCGAAAAAGCCGACAGCTCCAGCATCCTGCCCAGCCCTCTGTCCATTAGCACCAAGAGCAAAATGACCTTCCTGTTTGCCAACCTGAAAGACCGCGACTTCTTGGTTCAGAGGATCTCTGACTTTCTGCAGAAAACGTCTCAGCAGCCAGGCAGCAGCAGCTCAGGGAGGAAAGCCAGTGTCGGGGACCTGGCTCCAGAGGTACGAGGGTGCCTGGGGAGCTGGGGCTGGGGATCAGGGCCAAGACAAGAGCCCAAATAGCCCTGTGGTGCCTCCTGCACAGAATGGTACCCGTGGTGGTGAGCCGCCCCGGAAGGCAGGTGCCCGCAGGGGCAGGCGTCGGGCATCACCAACACTGGGCCTGAGAGGCTCGGTGCTGTGCCCCCCAAGGAGGTGGGTGTGCACTCTGATGGGAGACCTGCCCCATGGGAGCGGGGGTGGGTGGGGAGGTCACACAGAACTTGTTTGCTCTGTTGGCAGTGTGAGGGCTGGAGGCAGAGGCTCCAGAAAGCCAGGGAAGAACCCTGAAGGTCAAGGCCTCCTTGCAGACCTTTGTCCTTGGTGCCCCCTTTCCTTCTGCCAGCCCCATACTGTGTCCCCCTCCCTCTCCCTGCTTGTTCCTAGAATGCACAGGGCTCCTTTCTCTTGCTCTTGGCCTTCCATGCAGTGGGAAAGCCGATTCCCAGACTGGCCCTCCTGGGGCCTCCCCTAATGTAGGTCAGACCCTGTGGGGTAGTAGCCCACAGCAGAGGTGGCCTGTGGTGGGGGCCCCTCTTGACATCCACTTCTGGGTCTGCATCCTCATCTTCTCTCTCAAAGCCCCAGCAGCCCCGTTGGAAGCAGCAGATCCCTGATTAAAGCCCCATCTGAAGCTGGTGTGAGTGTTCAAAGCAGAGGCACACAGGCCAGCAAACCCTGGAACCCTTAGGGTCCCAGGAGCACAGTGGGCAGACAGCCTGAGGGGGAGAGGACCCCTTTCCTTCCTCGGTGGGCAGGCGTGGAGGGCAGCGCAGGAGGGACTGCCTCTGGCAGGACTCTGTTGCTCTGACAAAGGCAGGGCAGGCGGGGAGGCTTGGGCCTAGGCTGTGGATGGGCCCTGTGTGCTCCCTGCGAGGCTCCCTGCTCCTGCTCCATGGCCTCCTCAGTACTCTCACCTGACAGTCCCAGCCAGAGCCAGTCAGGCTTAGGCCCATTTGGGCCAGGGGCCTGGGACAGTCAGGGCAGCCGCCACCAGCAGCCATCCCAACAGGCTGAGCTGGGCCTGCACCCCAGAGGCTGGAACAGGGACAGTGTCCTGAAACTCTGCACTGCAGCCAGGCGCTAGGGAGGCACAGGAGCTGGCTTCTTAGGGTTTCTCCTCTCCTGGCCCTGGCCTCACCGAGAGGGCCAACCTGGGGAGGCCTTGTGAAGGAGGACAGTGCCGATGTCTGGTGGACCAGGCTGAAGCATAGCCTCCTGCTTGCCCAGGCCAGGTGCTGCCCTCCAGGTGGTGACTGTCTGCACGTGGGTGGCCCGCAGGCCCAGCGTTCTCCTCTGTGTTCTTCTTTCCAGCCTTTGCCAGCTCCCCGGGAGCCATCAGAGCAGCTCACCAGCCCCACCTCACCCTGCGGGGGCCGCCAGGGCTCCCTTGCACAGGAGGCGCCCACTGCTTCCCAGGGCCTGCTCAAACTGTTCCGGAGAGACGCCCCGGTGGAGGACCTGGGAGCCAAGGGGGTAAGCCCAGAGCATAGACTCTGAGGCCCAGGCCGCGGGAGCCAGGGCCAGCTGTGCCCACTGCCGCCTCATCTCTGCAGGGGGGCCCCAGGGCCCTGCTGCCTGAGGGTGGGGCTGTTCCCAGCCCAGCCTGAGCTGGTGGCAGTTTCACTGTGAGCCCTTGGAAGCCTGAGATGGCCAGTCTGAATGCTCGATGGGGAAGGAGCACCCAAGAGCCCCTGGCCCCAGCACTTGGGCCACACTCCCAAACTCCCTGCTGCTTCCCCCCCAGGCCAAGGAAAAGATGAAGGAGGAGTCATGGAACATACACTTTTTTGAGTTTGGGCGCGGCGTGTGCATGTACCGCACGGCCAGGATGCGGGAGCTGGTGCTGAAGGGCATCCCTGAGAGCCTCCGTGGGGAGCTCTGGCTCCTCTTCTCTGGTGAGCTGCTCTGCTGACCCCCGGCTGGCTTCCATCTCAGGGTGGAGATGGGACTCCTCCGGGGCATGGAGGGGAGCCTGTTTGAGCCCACGCGGGAGGGGTGTCCTGGGGAGCAGGCACCAGGGTGGGGTGCTGTCACTGGGATGGCTCTTCCCACCTGCAGTGGGACGCAGGCAGCCCCCCCAAGGCCCCCTTCCCTCAGGATGGGCTCCAACAGAACTCGTGCCCTTCACCACTCAGATGGACAGTTTCAGGAGGATGGTGGCAGCCTCTGGGACTTGGGTGGGGCGACCCTCCCAGGAGCAGTCATCAGGGAGCTCTCGTCTCACACCACACAACTGACCCCAGAGTTCCCCTTCCGCTCTGCAGCCCTGCTTTGGCAGTGCGCCCCGAGTCCTGGGCGGGGAGGGGAGAGCCAGCTTCCTGCCATGCCTCCACAGGGGCCTGGAACGAGATGGTGACTCACCCCGGCTACTACGCTGACCTGGTGGAGCAATCCATGGGGAAGTACAGCCTGGCCACCGAGGAGATCGAGCGTGACCTGCACCGCTCCATGCCCGAGCACCCCGCCTTCCAGAATGAGCTCGGCATCGCCGCGCTTCGGCGGGTGCTGACTGCCTATGCCTTCCGGAACCCCACCATCGGCTACTGCCAGGTGAGGGGGCGGGCACCAGCAGCTCATAGCAGCAGGTCCCCATGGCCCTGGGCCTGCATCCTGGCATCACACACCTGACCCCCAGGAAGTGTCTGGCTGCAGGAGAAGGTGTGATTAAAGACGATGTTCATTGCAGCTCTCATCCCTGTGCTGCTTGCTGTGTGTGTTTGGTCTGGTGCCCACAGTCACAGCGCCGGTGTGCGTGCAGTGAGACAAACGCAGTAGGACGCCTGCCGTCTCTGCAGCACTCAGCATGTGCTTGGGCAGCCATCCTGGCGCTGCCTCCGGAGCTCTTTCCTCTTGTGAAGCAGACAACCCCCCCCCATTAAATAGCTCCCTGGGCCCCCCACAGCTGCTGCTCTGCAGCCCTTCCCATCTGTGCGCCCCTGACCCCCCAGGAGCCTCAGCGCCGCAGGGTTGCGCAGTGTCTGTGCTGCTGTTTTGGCTTGCTTCCCCAAGCACGGCATCCTCCAGGTTCCCCGCATGGTAGCAGGGGTCAGCATGTCCCGCCTTTTTGAGGCTGAATAAAAGTCCATTGTACGGATGGACCACATTGGTCAGTCCATCTCCTGGTGCACAGGCGCTTGGGCCCCCCACCTCTGGCTGAGCCGGGGTGCAGCACTGGTCATGCAGTGACCCTGCATTCAGCTTTCTGAGGAATCGCCACGGCAGTCTGCACAGAAGCGGCACCTTCCTCCACTCCCCCAGCAGTGCCCAGGACGGCCATTTTCTCCTGGTCCTCGCCAACACTCGTTGCTTTCTGTGTGTTGGTGACAGCCGTCCTGATGGTGTGAGGTGCCCCCTCATGCGGCTTTGACTCACATTTCATTGTGAACCTCCCGAGCATTTTCCTGGCGGGGTCAGGTGGCTTTCTGTTTTCCATAGACTGTCCCTAGATTTTAGAGAAGCAAGCCAGCTCCCCAAAAACCACTTTCTGTAGGGCCGCTGTTCTGCCTGAGGTCTTACTGGTGCATGCGGAGCTGCTGCGCCAGCTTTAACTAAGTGTTGCGCTCCTTCGTTACACCCCCCCACACACACACCATAGCTTCCCTGTAGACACATGCTCGTGTCTGCCCTCTCAGTTTTCCACATGCCTGCGGGTACATGTGAGGGACTGGCTGACTGGCTTTGTTGGACTGGCTTCCTGCAAATTGCTTTTGGACAAATTGTGCGGAGCCCAGTGTGGGATGCTTTGCTGTAGAGCGAAACCCTTTGGGGGAGGGGGCATTTCCCCTCAGTGTCCAGCTCCAGAGCCTCCCCTCACCGTGTCTGTGCCCACAGGCCATGAACATTGTCACCTCGGTGCTCCTGCTCTACGGCAGCGAGGAAGAGGCCTTCTGGCTGCTGGTGGCCCTCTGTGAGCGGATGCTGCCCGACTACTACAACACCAGGGTGGTGGGTGAGTGCCCACGGCCAGGGGGCTCCCTGGGGTGGGGCTGCACCTCCTTGGGTCAGGCCCCCTGCCCAGCACACTCCACTGGTGAACCTACACACTCCCTGGCCACGCCACAGGCGGCAGGCAGCCCCAGTCCACATTGGACAGACCAGGAGGCTGCGTGCAGGCCCTGGTCGGCTCCCCAGGTTTCCCCTGGGCTCCCTAGCACGGGCTGGCAGGAAGACCGCAGGTTACACTTCGGTGGTTTTTATAAGTCAGCCTGGTGCCTGAACTCCTATCCATCTAACTCTTTGTAAACTTGTTACTGTGGAAGGCGTCCAGCCTCGTCCCTACCTGTCCCTTGCCCCACCCTGCGTGTGCTCACCAGCAGCCTGTGTTCACAGCGCACATCACGGCGCCTATAATTACACCCGTTCTCTCCAGATGTCCCTCCCTTCTTGTTTGCTTTTTGGGCCTCTATTCATGGGGTTCTTTAGAATCACATCTCTTCACCAGCTTCAGGGCAGGTGCAGAAGCCACACCGAGGCCACTGTGACTAATGACACTTCTAGGGAGAAATTCATGTTTCCCCCAGAAAAAAATCCAGTCTAATGGGAGAAATTGTTCTTTTTATAAAATGGTTTGGAAGCTGTAGAAAGCGAGCGTAGAGGGTTTCTTTCTTCTTTCCTCTGCCCACCCAGCCCTCTTCAGCCCCTGCTGTGGCAGAGCTGGCCAGGGACCCTTGGCTTCCTGCCCCTCAGGCCCCGGGTCCCACATAGGCCCGCAGAGCGGCGGGCAGGGCTCACCGTGCTCTTGGTGCTCTCCCTAGGGGCCCTGGTGGACCAAGGCATCTTCGAAGAGCTCACAAGGGACTTCCTGCCCCAGCTGTCCGAGAAGATGCAGGAGCTAGGGGTCATTGCTAGCATCTCGCTGTCCTGGCTCCTCACCCTCTTCCTCAGCGTCATGCCCTTCGAGAGTGCTGTGGTCATTGTTGACTGCTTCTTCTATGAGGGCATCAAGGTGGTCCTGCAGGTGGCCCTGGCCGTCCTGGATGCCAACATGGAGCAGCTGCTGGGCTGCAGTGATGAAGGCGAGGCCATGACCGTCCTGGGCAGGTGACCAAGGGGCCCCACCCCCTCCCCACCAGCGCCCAGCCAGGGCTAGAGTCAGGGACATTCTCAGAGGCAGGAGGCAGCCTCCTTTCTCATGGAGACAAAAGGCACAGGGGTTAGTGGTCACCACTTGCGGAAGATCAAATGGGAGGTGGCCTGGATTTGCTGGGCGGGAAGGCCTGTTGGGTAGCAGGCAGTGGGAAGAGCAGGGCCTTCAGCTCCTGCCTCCCTGAGCCCAGCAGCATCCCTCCCACCCGCCACCCAAGCCAAGCCCCCACGCTGGGCCTGCCATGACCTCCAAACAGTGGTCCTGGCGGCGTCCTCTCCAGTCCCCACGTCTCGTCCTCATAGATGCTCTGAGGGATCCAGCCCCCACCCTCCATGCCCACAACACTCCTGCCCGGGGCCCTGTGCCTGCTTCATTATGGTTCTCCCTGCTCCCTTGTCACCCACCAGCGTTCCACAGGGCCCTTTCTGATTGGACTCTGACCTGTTTCTCCCCTGGAACCTAGGGACTTCCTGTACAACTGGTGGTTCTCTGTGCAGAGGAGCCGAGTTCCCTGGCCTGGCCCTCACACCCCTCTGTCGAGGCCCCTCCCAGCCCACTGCAGCCCGGGCCCTGAGCTCGGTGCGGTCCTGCTGGCCGTGTGCACGCATTTGCCCAGCCTGGGGTGCCAGCCATCCAGGACAGCCTGGGACACTGCCACTTGTTTGCTGAGCCAGCCCCAGTGCTGTGGGGGCCTGCAGGGGGCCTATTCTTCGTCCAGAGTGATGTCAGGAGGCTTGGCCAGTGGGCAGAGTCTGAGACCAGTCCATGGCCCATCTCTCGTGCCAGGCACACCAGGCCCCTCCTCGGGAGCAGGAACTGTGGGTGCGGGAGGTCAACCACCCTCTCGTACCACAGTGTCAGGCCCAGCCAGGGAGCCTGGGAGGACTTGAGGTCCTGGGAACCAGAGCCAAGCCCTGTCCTGAGACTGTGTACCTGGGGAAGCAAGTCCCTGAAGACACCCCCACAGCTGGGTTCCTCTTGCACCTTTCTCCTGGCCCCTGACTCTTCCTAGCCAGGGCGTCCCTGCATCCCCGGGAGGAAGCACATCCCTGCAGCAGGGACAAAGCCTCCTGCTGTGGTGGGGTCTGTGCTTATGGAGGGTCCAGCCCAGTGGCCCCCTGCGTCATGCAGGTGAGACCTGCTCCCCAATGCCTCTGGGGGTAACCGATTCCTCAGGCTTGTCTCCCCTCCCACTAGCAGATGCCCAGCACTCATCAGGCTGCCTCGTTAATGCAGACACTGTGCAAGTTGGACCCCCCCCAATCACTTAGCAGAGGGTAAGATGCCCTGTCTCCCTAATCCCCATAGGTACCTGGATAATGTCGTCAATAAGCAGAGTGTCTCTCCACCTATCCCACACCTCCACGCCCTGCTCACTAGTGGAGATGACCCTCCCGAAGAGGTGGACATCTTCGACCTACTTAAAGTGTCCTATGAGGTCAGCACTCACGGGGATGCTTGGCCAGGCTACTCCTTCCGGCCTGCGTGGGTGCAGGTGGCCTTAGCAGGGTGGTGTTCTGCTTTGTGGCCTCCCTGACCTCACAGAGTCACCTCTGCCCAGCAGAAGTTCGGCAGCCTGAGGGCCGACGACATCGAGCAGATGCGGTTCAAACAGAGGCTGAAAGTGATCCAGTCCCTGGAGGACACAGCCAAGAGGAGCGTGGTAGGAGGGCCAGGCGTCAAGGGGGAAGTGTGGTGCAGGGGCCGGGCACCAGCAGAGCTGGGGCAGCAACCTGGGGGGCTACTCCCACTGCACCATCTCCAGATTCCCCTCAGGGTGGACAGGTGCTGAGCTCCCCAACGCCGCTTCATGGGAGGCTGGCATCGGGTGTGGGTGCCAGTCACAGTTCTCGCTCACGGGCTGGTCACTGGGAAATGCATCTCACACCGTGGAGTCAGCAGGCCAAATGCCATCTCGCTCTACACCAAGCCTTCCTGCCTGGCAGTGCCCCTGCCCCTGGGTCGTGACACGTGGCCACCTCCCCCACCTGGTCCCCCACACCTCTGCTTGAAGCCTTCATGCCCCTCGTCCCTGGAGGAGAACTTACTGAGACATTCTAGAACACCTTCCCAAGAGCCATGCCAGGGTCTCCCCAGGGACCAGACTGCAGCTACTAGATTCTCACCCCACACCCTGGGCACCTGACTGGGTGTTCAGGACAGAAAGCAGGAGGTAGCATGTGTGGACTCAGTGGTGGCAGGTGGGCATCAAGGGAAGTGAGTGGACCTCACTGTCGTTCCTGAATGGACGGCCCTCTGATGCTTGGCCAGCAGGCAGCACTGAGAAGGTGGTTCTTGTCTTTTTCCTCATCCACACAGGGATTCTCTCCTAGACCATCTTGCTTTTCCCATGGCAGGAACTTGGGAATCCGTTACCATCTCCATTTCTCTTTCCTGGTAGGTCCGGGCTATCCCTGGGGACATTGGCTTCTCAGTTGAAGAGCTGGAGGACCTCTACGTGGTGTTCAAGGTGACAGCCCAGAGCACAGCGGCACCCGTGCCTGCCCTAGTCCCTCAGCGCACCCTCGGCGTGCCCTCAGCACAGCTGCTCCCACCAGGGGAGCCTGAAAACAGCCTCGGATGCACAGACCTCATGTGGCAGGATTTAATCTTTGGTGTTTAGGCAGGACATTCTCTTAAGTGTCAGAAAGTCCACTTGAGTCAGCTGACGCAGAATGTGACTAAAGCTAGAAATTCACAGCTTCAGGTGTGACTGGAACCAGGTGCTCAGACACACCGTCACGCTCCCGCACCTCCAAAGTCCTCCTCACTGCTCTTCCTGTGGGGTGACCAGACCAGCAGCAGCAGCTCCGGTCATCCTGGCCTCTCAGTAACCCCATGGAAAGAAAAATTTTCTTTCCAGTTGGTTTTAGTTCAAGGCCCAGGGCCCCCTGACTATAGGCAAGTGTTTGCTGCTAGGCTAAAACAGCCATGTGCCTTCCCCACCCTGTTGCTCGAGGGCAGGACAGAAGGGACTGTCCCGGAGTTTTGGGTGCTACTCACGGAAGACAGGAGGAGGGTGCTGAAGGCTGGGCACAGACAGCAAAGGCCACATGGGGCAATTCCGGTCACTTCCCACATCCCCCCCCCCCAGCTGCCTCCACTTCAGCCTCTGAGGTGGCCGCTGTGCTGTGGCCTTACGCTTAGAACAGTGGAGCCAGCCGCCACCTGGCCCAGCTCCCACACCTGTGAACAAGGGCTGGTGGCTCTGGGCAGAGAGGTCCCACTAGGCCACATCCAGCTGAGCTCTCACCACTCAGCCTCTGCAGTACTGGAGGGAGGAGGGTGGACCCGTGGAGCAGCCTGGCAAGCTGACCACCATCTCACCGGGCTCTGCTCCCCGCAGGCCAAGCACCTGGCCAGTCAGTACTGGGGGAGTAGCCGGCCTGCGGCTGCACGCCGGGACCCCAGCCTGCCCTACCTGGAGCAGTACCGCATCGACGCCAGCCAGTTCCAGGAGCTCTTTGCCAGCCTGACACCCTGGGCCTGCGGGACCCACACACCCGTGCTGGCGGGGCGCATGTTCAGGCTCCTGGACCAAAACAAGGACTCGCTGATCAACTTCAAGGAATTCGTGACGGGGATAAGTGAGTGGCCCCAGGGCCAGTTTCCACTGGGGACACGTGGGGGCCCCGTGGGGCCCTTCCTCCCTCAGCCCAGTGCTGCCCACCGCTGCATCTGTGAGCCTAGGAGAAGGGGCAGAGCAGGGGTCTGGGTGCCCTCTTGGACCTTTCCAGAGGGAGTTGGCTGTGAAGAAGGGCCCAGGAGAATCTCCTGGAAGGAGGGGTGTACAAATGAGGGCCCTCATGGGATTGGGAGCCCTCTGCTCAGTGAGCCCCGTCTCTGCCCATCCCCCACAGGCGGGATGTACCACGGAGACCTGACAGACAAGCTCAAGGTGCTCTACAAACTGCACCTGCCACCAGGTGAGAGCTGCCCCTCCCACTCCCCATGAGAAGCACTCACCTGTCCAGAGCTGGCCCTGCAGTGTCCAAGGCACAGGCCTCTGGGGGTGCCAAGCAGAGCAGGGGCACCCCTGCCCCACAAGCTAGTGTTGAGGCACGGTGCAGTTGGAGTCAGAGAGCAGAGCCGTGACCTCGGAGGGGCTGCCCGTGGGCTGGGGCTTCGGGAGCGTGGGCAGCGTGGCTGAAACCCATGAGGGGGATCAGAGTAGAGAGCCAAGCTCAAAATGAAGCCTGTTGCATTCAGTTCCATTTTCTCCCTGGAGGGGCTCCCCAGGTACCGCCAAGGCCCGTGGGGTGGCCTGCCTTGTGGCTGTGAGCAGGGGCCACCACCTTGCTGGGGGTGCTGGCAGATGGCACAGTGGGGCGGCTGGTCTGGAGGCAGGAAGATCATGAGGTGGCTGGACCAGGCTCTCCAAGTTCGGCAGGAGTGGCCCTGAGGGCAGCTCTGCAAAGCGGGGTCTCTGCAGGAGCTGTGCCTGGGCGGACGAACTCTGGCCCTGGTGCTCTGCTGTGGGGCGCAGCTGCTCCCCAGGTGTGCCCGGGGTCATAGGTCGTAGGCCGTGCCCGGGGTCAGCTGCTGCCACGGAGCTCAGCCCAGGTGGCAGTTCAAGAGGTGGTTTCTGCGCAGCCAGAGCTGGAAAGTCCTGCCTCCCCCCACCACGACCGGGTCTCCCTGTGGCTGGTTTTCCCTGCAGTGCGACAAGCACCAGTGGCCTCCATGCCTCCAGGGGAGTAGTTAGCCACCAGTGGGTCTGCTGAGGCAGAGGCTGGGCTCCCCTACTAGGCCAGGAGCCAGCTCTGTCCAGGGCTGCAATGCACCTGGGGCCCACCCTGTCACCTTCCACACACACCCTCTCCACACAAGTCACAAAAGTAGCAGCAGCCAGAGTCCGGCCACACTCTGACCACATGGCATTTGGCCAGGCTGGGAGTGGCGGGGCACACCAGTGGGGGAGCTGAGCTCTGTCCAGGACTCGGGAGGGGGCCTTGGGGAGTGACCTTGTCTCCTCCTGCCCTCACCCTCCTTTCTCTCGGAGCACAGCCCTGAGCCCGGAGGAACCCGAGTCAGCCCTGGAAGCAACCCACTATTTCACTGAAGACAGCTCCACAGAAGGTGAGTGCTGCCGGGACAGGCCCTACAGCCTCACTGGCTGGCTGGCTTGTGTGAGGCCCACACAGGCGGCCCGCAGCCCTGGGGGTAGGGTGGGGGGCTGCTCGCTCTCTCTGTGGGCGGGTCCCTGGGGGGGGTTCTCACTCATGTCTTTTGTCTCTGCCTTCTGGACTCCGGCCTCTCCTCTCTGCCCTCCGCTCCTCTGCTCTCCCTTCCAGCATCTCCTCTGGCCTCTGATCTGGATCTGTGCCTGCCCTGGGAGGCTCAAGGTCAGTCCTGGGGCAGGGGCTCCCCTGGGCCCTGAGCTTCCTCCAGGCCTTGGGCTCCGTCTTCCTGACAGTCCCGTGCAGGGTCAGGAGGCCGGTGAGCTCTCAGTCCAGGACATCTCACTTACGGCTGAGTCCTTGGAAGGACCCAGAGCCACACACTCCTGTGGCCTGGGAAGGGCGGCGGCGGCCCCTGTGCTCGTGGGAGGCAGTCAGCAAGGACTCGCCTCATGGTGGACACTTCGCGGGTGCCAGGGCACCAGCTCCACAGCACGTGCAGAAAGCCTTCGGTTGTCAGGGTCGTAGGGGAAGGCACATGTGCTGTTGCTGCAGTGTGGGCACGAACAAAGAGGCGCAGGAGCACAGCAGGGGCCCTCCCTGAGAAATGTTTTTCGTGTCCCCACACCCTTCCCGTTAGGGAAAAACGTGTCTGTGGAGCATGCCAGTTAGAAGTCATCCCTGTGTGTCAGACCAGAGTAGGGGCTTCTGGGCCTGGGACTTCGGGTCGAGCCGGGGGGTTGAATACACTCGCTGAATTGACCAAGACTCGCCCTGTAGCTTCCCAGGGCTGGGGGTGGCGCGCAGTGCACACCAAGAATGATGCCCCCAAACAGCGGTGTCGAGACACCTGGGGCAGGCAGTCCTGCTGACAGGGTCACAGCTTCCTTGTGTTCGACTGTGAGGCCTGAGAGCCTTGATTTCAAGGATACAAACTAAGCAAGCAGAGGACCCCTGTCATGCTCAGAACCTGGACAATCAGGGTGCTTCAGAGCCCTGTCCTCACACGCCCAGTAGCCCCAGGTAGGGGGTCTCCATTTGACAGCGAAGGGCAGAGCCCAGAGAGGCACGCCTGTCCCATCGCCACAGAGGGCCAGAGCTGGGGTGCTGCCACCAGCCAGAGGTCTCCACTGGTCACACTGCCTCCGGGAACAGGTCTGGGGGAGTGGGACGCAGGAGGGCGCTCCCAGGGATCTTGGCTGCTCCTTGGGAGGACCTGGTGGAGTAGGCAGAGCCTCTATCACTCACCGTGACAGACCAACAAGGCAATACCACCCCCAAGGCCGAGACCTGTTTCAAGGAGTCCCAGAAAAAGGGGCCCATGTCCTGCGTGTGACACTAAATTACATGACCTCAGTGTGTATGTGCAAAGAGAAGGCCAAGAAGCGGTCACACAGGACAAGAAGCCACTCCCAAAAGGAGACAGAGAGAGAGCTACAATCCATTTGCAAAGCAATACACATTCCTTTGGGGGGGCAGGGGGCGGGCTGGGCCCTTCCACCAGCTTTCCACCGTGGGGGTTGGGGGCGTCACGTCCAGCATGACCCCAGAGAGAGCCAGGCAGCCTACCTCTCCCTGAGTCCAAAGTCACCAAGTCCAAGGTCACTACAGCAGACACAGTGTGTGCCAACTCCAGCAAATGTGTCACTTTTATTTTGCTTATTTATTTCTCTCTTTGTTTTTTAATTTATTTTTAGAGAGAGGGGAAAAGAGGGAGAAAGGGAGAGAAACATCAGTGTGTGGTTGCCTCTCATGCATCCCCTACTGGGAGCATGGCCCGCAACCCAGGCATGTGCCCTGACTGGGAATCGAACCTGTGACCCTTTGCTTCGCAGGCCTGTGCTCAAGCCACTGAGCTACACCAGACAGGGCTATTTGTTTCTCTTTTTAATCCTCACTTCAGGATATGTTTATTGATTTTAGAGAAAGAAAGGGGGGAGAGAGAAACATCAATGCAAAAGGGAAACATCAATCGATTGCTTCCCATACACGCCCCAACTGGGGGTCAAACCGGCACCCTACGTAGGTGCCCTCACAGGGGTCACATGCACAGCCTTTGGGTGTAGGGAAAACCCTCTGACCCACTGGGCCACCGGCCAGGGCCAACGTGTCGCTGTTGGAAATGCACAGAATGCAGAGCCGTGCCGCGTGAAGGCTTCCTCCTCAGCCAGCGCGCTGGTAGGGGCAGAGTTGCTCGTGAGGACCCACGGTTTGAGCGTTTTCAGCAGAGACAATGGAAACTAGGTCTGGGGCTTTTTCTCCAAATTGCGTGCTGTCGATCATTGAATCACTACAGGGTGAGACTTGTGACCCTCGGAAGACAGGAGGTGAGCACGGGCAGCTCCAGGGCTCCCGTGACCAGCGGAAAAAGGAGCACCGCAGCTGCAGGCTGGCCTGCCGCCGGGGCCACATCTGCGTCTGCAGAGAGCACAGGCCTTGGTGGCTCCGAGTCACAGCAGGCCCGTTCTGTGTGTTCTTTTCTCGGTTGTCCAGAAGCACCTCAGCAGGAAGATCGCGAGGGAGGTGGAAATGAGGACATCCAAGAAAAAGGAGGTATGAATAGCTACCAATCTCCACTGTCTGGTAGGGGAGCTGGCCCGCCGGCAGGAGCGCCCCACCAGGGAGCTGGCAGACCTGCCTCGCTCCAAGGCTCTCCCTGGGGAAAGGTGGAGGCCGTGAGGGCCTGCCCCAGTCAGCCACGAGTCTGCCTGTGGCTGTGAGCGCCCCAGGCTGGCGCCACCTCCCCGCCAGGGCGCCTGCTCTCTGCCAAGACCCCTCTCAACTGTCTCCTCTCCGCCTCCATGTAGCTCTGTCACCATGTTGGAGGAGACAGGCTGGCTTGTCTTTATCAGTTTGGGTCAAACTTACTTTAGCACAAGCCAGCGGAGACCCACGGGTGTTCTGGGGTGTTCTTTCTCCGCTGCCCCAAATGCTGGGACGTTTTGTGAAAGGACCCAGGGAGCCCCGTGCCAGACCACACCGTGGCCCACGCATTCTCTGCTGCCAGCCCCCAGCCCTCTCTTGTTTGATAGAGATTAATTTTTTCCTCCCAACTCACAGAGGACAAGGGGACCAGCCCTTCCGACTGTCGGCACTACCTTCAAATGTGGGCCAAGGAGAAGGAGGTCCAGAAGGAGACCATCAAGGACCTTCCCAAGATGAACCAGGTAGGCCCCACAGGCTTGCAGAATGTGCTGTGAACATACTGGCCGAGCAGGGTGCTCCCTCGGCAACCCCGAGTGGGGGATTCTCCTGCCTACCTCTGGAGCCCGCCAGTCAGGTGGCAGTCAGGGACAATTCCAGAAAGACAGCAGGCCAGGGGCTCCAGGGCCTCACATTTACTCACTGCCCTGAGGCAGAAAAGCCCCGGGGGAGGCTGGCCGCCCTCCAACCCCACCCCCACCAGGCAGAGACTGGCACACTCCCTTCTATGGGGAGATAGCCTCCGGTGCTCCCGTTCCCACCTGGCCCGCAGGGGGCACCCTGCCCACCAGGTACTGGTACGGCTCAGGTACTGGTGTCTAGGCTGGAGCCTGCATCTTGGTGGAGTTCGCAAGGCCAGGGCCACAGACGTGTAACCGAAGGCAGTTCTTGAGTGTAGCCTGAGCATGGCCCTGCTCTGCCCTCGAGGCACTTCTCCCCCCCACCCCCCAGCTGAGGAGGGGCTGCCCAGGAGGCCTGTACTTGTGGTTTCAGGACCTGGAAGGGGATCTCCCCACGCCCTCAACTAACCAGGCTGCCCTTGCCTTGTCACCAGCCTCTTTGTCAAGCGCAGAGTTGAAGTCGCTTCTAATTAAAGATATAAAAAGGCTCCCAGTGGCTCCAAAGCACCGTGAAGCAACCCCTGGGCTTGGAGAGTCATAGTAGAAACATGTGCATCTCTGCCAGCAGAATGGGCGTGGAGACCGGGGGACGCCGGGCTGTTCTTTGTGCTGGGAGAAGGGCAGTGGGGCAGTAGAGGCCTTCTAAGGCCTTGCTTCCCTCTGTGGCCCCCTGGGGTACGACTAACAGGACAAACCCCACCCAGCACGTAGAGGGCCAGCACTGGCCATCTGACCCCTCTTACCACCTCCCTGCCCTCTCTCTGTCTTTCTCCTTAAAAGGAGCAGTTCATCGAGCTGTGTAAGACGCTGTACAACATGTTCAGCGAAGACTCCATGGAGCAGGTCTTGTACCACGCCATCGCCACGGTGGCCAGCCTGCTGCTGCGCATCGGGGAGGTGGGGAAGAGGTTCTCGGCACAGCCAGGCAGGAAGCCCCAGGACGGTGGCCCTGGGGACAACCAGCCAGCAGCCCCAGTCTCCGATCAGGACCCTGCTCGTGAGCTGCAGCCCCCAGCTGAGAGTGACACCCAGGCCAAAGCCGGTGGAGACATCCCACTTGGGAGAGCTCCGCCAGAGAGCCTGGTGGCGAGTGAAGAGGGTGGTGGTGAGGGCCAGGGCTCTCCCTCCCAGCGCCTGTCTGATGACGAAACCAAAGATGACATGTCCATGTCCTCCTACTCGGTGGTCAGCACGGGTTCCCTGCAGTGCGAGGACCTGGCCGAGGACACCGTGCTGGTGGGCGGGGAACCCCGCAGCCCCTCGGCCACTGCCCGGAGTGAGGGCTCGGTGGACACCGACTGGAGCATCTCCTTTGAGCAGATCCTGGCTTCCGTCCTGACCGAGTCTGTGCTGGTGGACTACTTTGAGAAGAGGGTGGACATTGGGCACAAGATCAAGGACCAAAAGAAAGTGGAGAGACAGCTAAGCACCTCCAGTGACCACGAACATTCTGGGGTTTCAGGCTGAAGACTCCACCAAGTGGGGACTGACCTCTCCTCCCTTCTCCCTCCTGGTCTGTTTTCTCTCGAAGGACGAAGGACGCAGCCTCCCCTTCTCCCCAAAAGCAGCAATTTGTAGAGGGAAAGAAGACTGAACAGCTGCAGGGGCCTAGGCCAAGGCTCCCTGCCCCCTTCCTCCCCTGGGCCTGCTGGGCCCTGCAGAGTGCCAGGGCCCTCCTGTCCACCCTGCTGGCCCACGGCCAGGTGTCTCTGCCACAGGCAGGCCGCACAGGGCCTTCATCCACAGGCTCTGTCCTGAGGCTGGGGGTGGGGGTACAGGGGTCACCTGCCTGCTGGGCACCGTGGAAGCTCTCCAGGAACCTTGGAGCCAGAGCTCTGGCTGAGGGATGCCGGGTGCCAAGCAGGCACATTCTGAATGCTCTCCCCAGCCTGGCACCCTCACCGTTAACCTTATGAGCGCACCCCTCAGGTCCTGGTATAGCTCCCTGCGTTCATTTCAGTCAGCTAAAAAGTCACACCGTGTTCGATGCCTTAACAAGTCCCTGAGAGAACGTGAAAGCACTCTGTGTCCCGAGCCTGAGCATGGCCCTCAACCACCGCCTGGGGCTCAGACCCCCTTCCCAAGGCTCAAGACTTCATTGTCCTGTGGGGCGGGGGTTCATGCCCCCAGGGAGGATGGGAACACAGGTGCCAATGCAGGCGAAGCAGGGCCAGCGCTGGCCTGTGACCGAGCCCCATGCTCCCCATGTGTGAGCAGCCTGGTTCTGGGTGCAGGAGGTGTGTCCTGTCAGGTCAGGAAGTGGACCGGAGGGCCACCGGTGGCGCCACAGGGACCCCCTCGCTTTGCTTCAGGAGCTGATGGTCGGTGTCCAGTATCTGACACACACACAGGGCCACTCTTGCTTCTGCTGAAAGGCACGTCTCTGTGGCTAATGCTTTTTAAAAATTTAATAGCTTTATTGAGGCATACCTTACCATAAAATTTGCCTGTTTTATTACAATTCAGTGATTTTTAGCAAATTCACAGAATTGTGCAACCATCACCACAGTGCAGTTTTAGAACATATTTATGCCCCTGGAAGCCCCTCCTGGCCATGTGCCGCCAGCCTGTTCCTACCCTCAGCTCCAGGAAACCACAAATCTACTTGCTGTCTCTTTAGATTTTATGGCTTGTTCTAAAAATAACAATCGCTATGATTTTACCTTGTTCACAACTTCTGGGTAATAGTCTCAATAAATGCAGAAAAACAATACCAAGGAATTGAAGAACCGTTTTCTTCCATAACAACAAAGTCATTCAGTGGGTAGTCCTGGTCCAAAATGGCAGCAACAGCTGGGTCCCAGGTTCCTGGGTTGCTGGGGTGGTTCTGGCCACAGCCCCCACAGCCTGCATCCAGTGGAGCCCAAGGCACAGAGGGCTCAGCTCCCGTGCAGAAGCCCCTCCCTACCTTGTCACTCTCCTAGGGGTGGCAGCAAGAATGCTGTCTCCATGAAGTCACACCAGAGAGCACAAGAGACCCAAGGTGGCCACCTGGCCCCTGGTCAGGCCCAGGCCCTTACATAAGGAGATGGTGACCATACTCTCGTCCATAAGGTTTGTGCAAATACGCTTCCAGCCAGCTACAAAGCTGAATAAACAGAGTCTGACCACAACCCAGTGGGGGCCACAGGACTGGTTTGGACCCTTACTCTGCACACACGGAAAAGTGCACGGGACCTTCAGACGACCTTTGTTCCTTGGGTCAGACAATGTCTAGAGTGTGCTGACCGTCCATCTCTTTGCTTCTGGCAAGAGGTGGCTGAAACAATTTTAGATTGGTCATTAAAAAAAGTCATTAATCAATGTCACTTCCTTTCTAGTATTTATACAAACTGATCAAATGCTTTTGTCATAAAGTAGTTTCAAAAGATTCTTACTAGAAAGACTATGTTCTTGGCCATAATTAAGATACGTGAAGACTTCCGGCCAAGATGGAGGCATAGCTGGACACACTGTGCCTCCTCTCACAACCAAGATTAAGGACAAAAAATATATAGAACCAAAAAAAAAAAGAAAACCCAACAGGACAGAGAGAAAATTGAATTGTGCGGGAGTCCAACAACAACAATTCACCCAGACTGGTAAGAGGGGTGGAGTCCGAGGCCGGCTGAGTTGGATCACTGCAGGATAAGCCAGTGGTGGTCTGGAGCGCACGGTCACCCTAAATGCACAGGCAGTGGTGTTCCCAGACGTAAGGAGGCGAAGTGGGGCGCACAGGGCGGCAGACTGTGGACACACATTCGCGCAGAGATAAACCAGGTGAAAACGGGCAGCAATAGAGACTGCGCCACGCAGGGCCCTGGCACTGGGAAGTGAAACCTAAAAGCGCCCATTGAAAATACTTGTAGGGGCTGAGGTGCCGGGAAGGAGTCCCAGCCTCACAGGAGAGTTCGTTGGGGAGACCCACGGGGGTCCTGGAGTGTGCGCAGGCCCATCCACATGGAAATCAGCACCAGAAGGGCCCAATTTGATAGGGGAAAGAGGCTGAAGGGACTGGGATCCACAAAAGAGCGTGAAGCAAGCACCATTGTTCCCTCTCGGACCCCGCCCCCACATCCAGCATCACAACCCAGCAACTGGGTTGCCCCACCCTGGTGAACACCTAAGGCTCCGCCCCTCACTACGTAACAGCCTTGACCAGACAAAAAAAAAAAAAAAAACACCAAGGATGGCTCAAAAGGGAAAACAGACAGGGGCCCCAGAGCTAATTCATCTGAGCGACCAGGAGGTGGTCAACCTATCATATGCAGAGCTCATAGCACTGGTAGCCAACCTATCAGAAGCACAGTTCAAAGCTCTGGTTATTAGGAAGCTCACAGAATTGGTTGATTTTGGTCGCAAATTAGAGGAACAAATGGAGGCTACAATAAGTGAAATGAACAAAAACACACAGGGAACCAATAGTGATGGGAGGAAAACTGGGACTCAAATCAATGGAGTGGACCACAAGGAAGAAAGAAACAACCAAACAGAAAAGAAGGAAGAAACAAGAATTCAAAAAAATGAGGAGAAGCTTAGGAACCTCCAGGACATCTTTAAACGTCCCAACTTCCTAATTATAGGGGTACCAGAAGGGGAAGAGGAAGAGCAAGAAGTGGAAAACTTATTTGAACAAATAATAAGGGAGAACTTCCCCAATCTGGCAAAGAAAATAGACTTCCAGGAAGTCCAGGAAGCTCAGAGACTCCCAAAGAAGGTGAACCCAAGGAGGAACACACCAAGGCACATCATAATTACATTAGCCAAGATTATAATGAAGGAGAGAATCCTAGAAGCAGCAAGGGATAAAGGCAGAGTCACCTACAAAGGAGTTCCTATCAGACTATCAGCTGATTTCTCAAAAGAGACCTTCCAGGCAAGAAGGGGCTGGAAAGAAGTATCCAAGTCATGAAAGGCAAGGACCTACATCCAAGATTGCTCTATCCAGCGAAGCTGTCATTTAGAATGGAAGGGAAGATAAAGTGCTTCTCAGATAAGGTCAAGTTAAAGGAGTTCATCATCACCAAGCCCTTATTATATGAAATGTTAAAGGGACTTATCTAAGAAAAAGAAGATAAAAAATAGGGCAGTAAAATGACAGCAAACTCACAGATATTAACAACCACACCTAAAATAGAAGCAAACTAAGCAAACAGCTAGACCAGGAACAGAACCACAGAAATGGAGATCACATGGAGGGTTAGCAACAGGGGAGTGGGAGGAGGAGGGAGAGAGAAAAGGTACAGAGAATAAGTAGCATAGACAGTGGGTAGAAAATAGACAGGGGGAGGGCGAGAATAGTGTGGGAAAAGTAGAAGGTAAAGAACTTATGAAACATGGACATGAACTAAAGGGGGGAATGTGGGTGGGAGGGGGTGTGCAGGGTGGAGGAGAATGATGGGGGAGAAATGGGACAACTGTAATATCATAATCAATAAAATATAATTTTTTAAAAAAAGATACGTGAGCACATAAGAATCCCGCACAGTTTAAAGTCTTACAATGATTGTAATCAATTAGAAAGATTTAAATAAGTTGAAATTAGGATAAAAAATGTTTTTACTTATTGATTTTAGAGAAAGAAGGAGAGAAAACAGATTTGTTCCACTTATTTATGCATTCATTGGTAGATTTTTTAAAAAAAGATTTTATTTTTAAAGAGAGGGGGAAGGAGGGAGAAAGGGAGAGAAACATCAACATGTGATTGCCTCTCACATGCCCCCCACTGGGGACCTGGGCTGCAACCCAGGCATGTGCCCTGACTGGAAATTGAACTGGCAACCCTTTGGTTCACAGGCCAGAGCTCAATCCACTGAGCCACACTAGCCAGGGCCACTTGGTTGATTCTTTAATGTGCCCTGACCAGGGATCAAACCTGCAGCCTTGGCATATCTGGATGATGCTCCAACCAATTGAGCTATCTGGCCAGGGCAGGCTAAGTGTTTAGTATACCATGAAAAAGTATAAATTTGAGAATATACCAAAACAATTAAACAAGAGAATATAAAAGAGAAATCTAACCTTTTTATATTGTAAGGGAGGGCACGTTTTCTCTGTTCCCTCTTTGTTTTTCTGGCTGGTCTAATAATTGACATGAGACAAATTAACAGGAGAAAGTAACCAAATTTAATTATGTATGCACATACAGGGGTTCCATAAAAATATGGGGCCCAAGGAAAAATCTGCAGCTGAGGTTTATATGCCACCTTGAGCTGAGGAGCAAAGGCAGTATGTAGTGGTTTGGGCAGGGCGGCGTCACTCTTCACAGGGAGAAGGAAAAATAAATGTTCCGTAAACAAGTGTTTGCTGGCCCATATTTAACAATGGGCTCAGACAGGACTTTGATCCAAAAGGCCTTGCTAGGTTCCCTCCTCTCTGAAACATACTAGCTCCTATTAAACTTTATTTCTCTGTGACAAGAGCTCCTTTTGTGGAGCAGGTCCTCCATCTAAATTTTTTTAGGCATTTCAAGGGAAGGGCAAAGTTTTTCCAGAGTCTTCCATTTCTTAAAAATAACCAGCTTAGGCTCTCTGCTCCTCCTGTTCAACAGACAGCCGCGTCTTCCTGCGCAGTGCCAGAAGCCTCAACCCTGAGACATGATGGTGAAGATTGGAGTAAACGGATTTGGCCGTATTGGGCGCCTGGTCACCAGGGCTGCCTTTTACTCAGGCAAAGTGGATGTTGTCGCCATCAGTGACCCTTTCACTGACCTCAACTACATGGTCTACATGTTCCAGTATGAGTCTACTCATGGCAAGTTCAAAGGCACAGTCAAGGCTGAGAATGGGAAGTTTGTCATCAATGGAAAGTCCATCTCCATCTTCCAGGAGTGAGATCCCGCCAACATCAAATGGGGTGATGCTGGTACTGAATATGTTGTGGAGTCCTCTGGTGTCTTCACCACCATGGAGAAGGCTAGGGCTCATTTGAAGGGTGGAGCCAAGAGGGTCATCATCTCTGCCCCTTCTGCAGATGCCCCCATGTTTGTGATGGGTGTGAACCAGGACAAGTATGACAACTCCATGAAGATTGTCAGCAATGCCTCCTGCACCACCAACTGCTTGGCCCCCCGGCCAAGGTCATCCATGACAACTTTGGCATCGTGGAGGGACTCATGACCACAGTCCATGCCATCACTGCCACCCAGAAGACCGTGGATGGGCCCTCTGGCAAGCTGTGGCGTGATGGCCGAGGGGCTGCCCAGCACATCATCCCTGCTTCCACTGGCACTGCCAAGGCTGTGGGCAAGGTCATCCCTGAGCTGAACGGGAAGTTCACTGGCATGGCCTTCCGTGTCCCCACCCCCAATGTGTCGGTTGGGGACCTGACCTGCCGCCTGGAGAAAGCTGCCAAATATGATGACGTCGAGAAGGTAGTGAAGCAGGCATCAGAGGGCCCCCTCAAGGGCATCCTGGGCTATACCGAGGACCAGGTTGTCTCCTGCAACTTTAACAGTGACACCCACTCCTCCACCTTCAATGCTGGGGCTGGCATTGCCCTCAATGACCACTTTGTCAAGCTCATTTCCTGGTATGACAATGAATTTGGCTACAGCAACAGGGTGGTGGCCTCCAAGGAGTAAGAGCCCCATGGACCACCAGCCCCAGTGACAGGAAGAGACCCTCAGCTGCTGGGGAGTCCTTGCCCCAAATTGATCCCCCAACACACTGAGAATTTCCTGACCTCCAGTTTCCATCCTAGACCCCCTGAAGAGGGGAGGGGCTTAGGGAGCCCTGCCTTGCCATGCACCATCAATAAAGTTCAGTGCACCCAGCCAAAAGATAAGATAAGATAAAAATTAAATAAAATAAATAAAGTAAAATAACCAGCTTAAAGTAATTTCCCAAAGAAACATATTTTGGGGTTGGCAAACTCTGCTCCCCTTCAGTATGATAAAGGAATGTATAAAAAAGTACAATAGTACTTTCATCTATTTATCACTGAATCTGGAATGCTATGCCAAATGCTTAACAACCAGAACAGTGTTAAAAACTTTCACAGCCAACCCTGGCTGCTGTTGGCTCAGTGGATTGAGCACCAACCTGCGATCCAAAGGGTCCCCAGTTCAGTTCCCAGTCAGGGCACATACCTGGGTTGTGGGCCAGGTCCCCAGTAGGGCACGTGAGAGAGGCAAACTTCTCTTTCTCCCTGCCTTTTCCTCTAAGGTAAATAAATAAATAAAATAAATAAATAAACTTTCACAGCCAAAAGCTTCTCTGGAAGAAAGGGCTTATTGAGCCAAAATGGTAGCCAGCTGAGGAACAGGCCCTGGAACGTGCGGTGTGAACCACAGCACCAGGCTGGATGGAGAGGCAACATGTCAACTAAAAATGTTAATGTATGTTTATTTTGTATATTTATATTTTTCTTTTTCTTTTTTAATCCTCACCCGAGGACTTGTTTTCCATTGCTTTAGCGAGAATGGAAGAGGGAGAGAGTGAGAAACATTGATGTAAGAGAAACATGGATTTGTTGCCTTCTAAGACACACCCCACCTGGAGAGAGAACCCAAACCCTGGGAATGTACCCCTGACTGGGAATTGAACCTGTGACCCTTGGGTTACATGATGACCCTCCAACCATGCGACGCAGGCCAGGGCTATCTGTATATATGTTTTAAACCTGCTTACCAAGTGAAAGAGTGTACCAAACCATCCATCAAGTCATTCTTATGATTTTCAAGAAAAAAATGCATATATATGAATTTTAAAAGGATTACATATTTCAGAAAGGAGGAAAAAATAGAGAAAAGTGGAAAAACAATTTTTCTTTAAGACTATTGTTCAGTATTTTGGTTTCTTTTTTTCTATATCTTTTTCAAAGTTGAATTCATACCGTGTCTGAAATTTTTATTCTGCTCTTTTTCATTAACCATAAAACATTCTTTGCGAGTGTAACTCGAATGTTGAAATAAACAAAGACTCTCCCAAAAGAGAACAAAGGACTATTTATCCAGGGCTCGCTATAGAAAAAGCATCAGCCTCCGCCACTCGCATTTAGCAGACACTGCGAACATAGGCAGAAGGGTGGGGAGGCTTAGAAAACCAGGCTCGTCTTCAGGTGCGCGTGGGCGGCGACGCTAGGGCCGGCTGGCTGGAAGCAGGATGTCCTGATGGGGCAGCATAATTGGCTTTCTCTGGTTTGCCCTGAGATGGGGAGGAGGTGAAAAATAGGGACACTGGCAGTCACTGACACTCCTCACAGGCTCGGGTTTGGCTTCTGCGCTAGGGACCGCAGGTTGTGACCCCGCCCCTGCCTGGGCAGCCTTGCTCCTGCATCTGCAGAGTGGGGTCTGAGCAGTGGGGCTTCCGCGGGCTGCAGGCTGCAGGATGAACTGGTTTCGTTTACCGCTGCCTCCGTGACCATGCCTGCTTCCCGGGCTTATCCGCTGCCCGGACCTCCGGGCTCCGGCTCCAGGTTAACTGACCACGTCCGCTCAGTTGTCCGGCAAATTCCAACCTCGGGCCCAGGAGTTGGGCCGGGGGGAGGCGCCCTCCAGCACTCTCTCCGCCACCTCTCCGCTACAGGAAGAAGCAGAGGGAACAATGAGGGCGGAGGATGGACCCGCAGACGCGGGTCGAGGCCCTGCTCTCGCGACTACGATCTGTCCGGCGAGCCCACGTGAAGCGCTGGCTCAGGGAGAGAAGGGAACTGGTCTGAGATCAGACACCAATTCAAACCATAAACTACGCCCGACTGAGCAGCAAATGCGGATTGCAGTCTTGGTGTCGCAAGGGGCCCAGCTGACGTCCCAGACGCGCTGGGGGCTAAGCGGGGAGGGGACGCCTGCAGGGGCCCGGTGGGCCGAGGCCGAGACGCAGGGTGCAATCCCGCAGGAAGCGGTGTCAGGGTGCGGCTGGCCTCCTCCGAGCCCCGGCAAGGGGTGCAGCGGGGACGGGACGCAGCGCAGGGCGCACGCGCGTATGAGGTGGGGCGGGGCCGGGGCGGAGACCGGGCGTCCAAGTGCCTCCTGGGAGCGGAACCGCGAGGACCTGGGAACTGAGCGTAGGCCCACCGGCGAGAGCACGCCCTCGCGAAGCCCGGCCAAAGGCCGCTATGGAGCCGCCTCCGCAGGCTCGGGTCTTGCAGTGCTGCTGCTGCCGCGTCTTCCAGGCCCACCAGGTGGGGCGGGCGTCGGCCTCCCCTCCTGGCTCCGGGACCCGACCTCCTCCCCGCGCCCTGCCCAGGCCCTTCCACCTGACGTGGACGCCGCCTCGTGCGGTCGTGAGGTGTACCTAAGGCCCGAGCAGATGATGATGACCATCTTGAGGACTGGGGTTCACTGATGTCGCTTCTCCATGACGTCGCGCCGGGCTTTTTTCGTGCTTTGCATGGTGATTGTAAGATTCGTAGAAACCAGGGCGGATGGTTTCTGCAGAGGCGGCCCAGAAAGTGGCTCTTTATCTAAACACAGGGGAGAAGGCAGTTTTTGAACTGGGACGCTCCCGTGCGCCCCCTGCCGTCGCTCCTTGGCTCCTTTATCGAGGGACTGGACTGCTGCCAAAGCCTAAATCCGCACCTCCAGCGAGGAAGTCACTTAAGTACAAGGTGGGCCGAGAGTAGGTTTACAGTTGTAAGTGAAACCGTTTATGAACAACTGTAAACCTACTCTCGCCCCACTCTGTATTCTTAACTAGATCGTATTCTATCTCCTGCTTAAAGTTAGTGTATCCGCTTCAGAAAGTCCCCTCCTCTCCCTAGGTATCTTCCAATCTGCTGTATTCTGAAAAAGAATGACATCAGACCTTCTGGGGCTCCGAAACTGTTTTTACTTTATTTTTGGGACTGTGTTCTAGGAGTTGAAAGTAAATGGGAATCATTTCCATCTAAAAGTTTTTCACACGTCATGTAATACGTGCTCTCACGGTCATGTTCAACTCTGAAAAGTGACTTGAAACCAGAAGGGGAAGAGGGCTAACAGGTTAATTGCAAGTCTGCTGTGTACCAGGCAATCTCGCATATCTCGCTCAGTTCCAACAGCCTTTGAGGAGGTATCATTCATTCTCTTGGTCTCTCCAGCTAATTAAACATCAGAGCCCAGGCTGTCAACTGCGAAGATCCTGTTACACCCTGCAGCCTCTCTCCACCCCCCTCTCTAGCCATGCCCCAGTCACTGTGTCCTCCCAGACATTTTATTATTTTTAAATGCATTTCCCACTTGCCTATGTACCCACACAGTATTTGTATGGTGTTTGAGGTGGATGCTGAGAAGTGGAATTGCTAAATCATGAGATACAGCCACTTGAATTTGTATTAGATGCTGCTCATCCACCTTAGAATGTTGGGGCACATGGCCCCAAAACCTTTTGGGTTTTGTGTTAGGATCATGTTAATCATATTAACTTTTACAAACCAACCTACACATTCTCGTGATGTTGAACATGCTATTTCATTCTGTTTCTTCAAGCAACTTTGGTGCTTGTTGATAGCATTTTCTTTGTTGCTGGTGTGAATCGGTTCCACCCAGATGTTCGCTGCCTTTGGTAGTTTTTCATTGGATTCTCCTGGGCTTTCCGGTTAAAAAACAAAGCAAAACACCTCATTATATCTATAAATTATGATAGTTTCCTTTTTTCTCCTTTCCAATTTTTATACCTTTTATTACCTTCTCTTAAAAAATTCCACTGATTAAACATCCAGGAAAAAGTGGTAAATAAGAGTGGGGATCCTTGGTGTGTTTTGGCTTTTGTGGGGATGCTGCAGTGTTCTGCAGCTTCAGAGCTGGGTATAGGGCATTTTGTCATGCTGAGAACTCACCTAGTTAGATTTATCAAGAATCAGAATGAAATGTTACAGAATGATTTCTTCGAACCATACCTGGTGGCGATCCAACTTGAGTTTGTTTCGCACAGATAGCTGCCTTTCCCAGAACCACTTATTAATAGTCTGTTCTTTCTTCGCCTTTATAACATACCAAATTTTTATGCATGTGTGTGTGTTTGTTTTGGGACTCTTGATTTTTTTCTCACTGATCTTTTAAAATTATTTTTATGATCCAGTTCTACCTGTTTTAAATAATACCTATGCTGCATTTCCAAAATTTCATCGTAGGTGAAAAAGAGTCTCAAGTGGACGTGCAAAGTTTGTGGAGAGCAGCAGTCATTTTTGCGGGTGAGTCCTACGAAACAGGGCATCCAGCCCTGGCTGGTATAGCTCAGTGGATTGGGTGCTGGGCTGTGAACCTCGGGGGTTGTCAGTTCGATTTCCAGTCAGGGCACATGTCTGGTTGTTGCGGGCCAGGTCCTCAGTTGGGGGCACGTGGGAGGCAACCACACATTGATGTTATTCTCCCTCTCTTTATCCTTCCCCTCTCTCTAAAAATAAATAAATAAAATCTTTAAAAAGAAAGACAGAGACAGAGAGAGAAAGAAGGAAGGAAGGAAGGAAGGAAGGAAGGAAGGAAGGAAGGAAGGAAGGAAAGAAACAGGGCATCTAATACCCATGCCAGGAAGCAGGTTGGCCCTAACCCTAAGGAAGTCTGCTGCTCATGGAGTCCCAGCATTTTGCTATTGAGATCAAGTCCACAAGATGCAGAAAGAGCCCCTGCTCCCTAGGCTCCTGTTCTTCAGCAAGTGAAATGAATGGAGCAGGAACCGGAAGGTACCTTCAACCATTCATTCCTTCAGCAGGTATTTATTGAGCACCTTTTAGTACCAGTGTTGTCACTCTCGCCCTCAAAGATCTGCTCCTGTGGAAGGGAAAGAGAAACTAATGAACACACACACACACACACACACGCAGTGTACGGGGCACATTTGGGATCGATGTTTCCCTCTCTCTCTTTCCCCCCCTTCCCCTCTCCCTTCCTCTCTCCCTTCCTCTCTCCCTTCCTCTCTCTAAAATCAATAAACATGTCCTTGGGTGAGGATTTAAAACAAAAACAAAAACCTAGGCTGGCCCTGGCCAGGTAGCTCAGTGGCCTGGAGCTATACTGAGGCTGTGGGGTTTTTTTGTTATTTATTTATTTATTTATTTATTTATTTATTTATTGTTAGAGAGTGAGGAGAGAAACATCAATATGTGGTTGCCTCTTTCATGTCCCCTACTGGGGACCTGGCCTGCAACCCAGGCATATGCCCTGATGGGGAATTGAACCAGTGACCCTTTGGTCAGAAAGCCAGCACTCAGTCCGCTGAGCCACACCAGCCAGGGTGATGTTGTGGGTTTGGTCCTGGTCAGGGCGCATACAAGACCTAACCAATGAATGCATAGGTAGGTGGGAACCACAAATAATGAATCGATGCTTCTCTCTCTCTCCTTCTCCCTTCCTCTCTCTCTCAAATCCATAAAAATTTAAAAATAAATAAGACTAGACTAGGCACAATGAAAGAAAGAGCAAGGGCCTGCAAAAAGGTGACAGAATTAGACCCAGCTGGCAGTGGCAGACAGCTGTCAGTGGTTGCAGGGGTGGGAGTTGGGGGGTGGGGCACACTCGGGCTGGCTGTGGAGGCGGTCAAGAGATGCCTGGCTAGCAAGGATTTGGGCTGAAGGGTCCATGTTCTACGCGCTCTTACCTGGCCCATTTTTTCACCTAGCATCAGGAATATGTGTCGAGTGAGTAAATGACCAGCCTCACCAATTTCTGTGGATTTTAGTTTTTATTGTGATGAACAACTCTGCGGTGAAGCTTCTTACAAACCTCTTTTCTCCACTTGGCCAATTACTTATTTTCTTAGGACCAATTCTAGAAGTGAAATTTCTGTTTCAGAGGATGTCTTTTCAACCAAGGTGCACAGCTGCTGACCGGCAGGCACCGTCTTTTCCTCCCCTCTCCCTGCCTCTCTCTCCCCAGGCGGTTCACTCACAGACCACAGTCTCTCACTGCATGCCAGCTGGAAGGGCTGAGTACTAGTGGTCAACTCCTGGCAGAAGTGATCCGACTGGCCCTGTGGACTCAGATGCCCGCCTCTGGCCAGGCAGCTGGGGATGGGCAGGGTGGAGACCATCAGTCCACAAGGGGAACTGGCTGCCCAGGCCTCTCTGAGCCCGGCACACAGCCGGGTTGAGGGACAGCTGCCTGTGTGTCAGCCCGTATTCCCGAGTTCTCCCCCAGGGGCTGTGCCACCTGCTCAGCACCTCCATGCATGTGCAGTGGGGCGTGGCTCGGGGTTGACAAGGCTGCAGTGAGAGGTGGACACCAGCACAGCAGTGAGGGGGAGGGTTAGACACGGTCGCAACTGCTTCTCTTGCTCTTAGAACAGGCCTGGGAGGGACTGAGGTCAGCAGGGCCACTGTCCATGGTGTGGCCCTCCACCCAGGCTCCTGTTGTCCTGAGGCGCCCTTCTTCCCTGAGGCCAACCACAGCAAGGAGGAGCCCCCGGGAGACTTTCGGGGGCCAGGCCTGGGAGTGGCACACACTCCACTGGGAAGAACCTAGTGTCACAGCCACACCGACCACAAGGAAGACTGGAAATGGAGCCTAGTTTGTGCCCAGATGGGGAAGCATCTCAGTGCTCAGCCAGGGGCCCCTGCCACCAGGAGCCAGCGCATGTCCTGCTGGTGATGCCAGCTATGGCTTCCCGTCCTTCTTCAGCGTTCTGTCCCCTCCAGCTCCTCCCCTTTCATTCTCACCTGAGCTCTCATGCACAGGGAGCTCGGTCCCCCTGGGCCGCTGACACGGCTGTGCTCTGTCCTCGTCAGCAGCCATCTCCGATCTCCGTGCTGTGAAGAACACCAGGGTGCGCTCAGGGCTCCTCTGGCCACACTCAGTGCTCCACTGTCACACCTTGTCACCTCCTCGTCCTCACAACCTTCTGCACTCGGGCCTGTCACTGTGCTCCTGGCTTTCCTCCTGTCCTCCTTCCTGTCCTCATGTCCTCCCTCCCGTCCTCCTGTCCTGCCCTCCTGTCCCCCCGGCTGTGTTTCTCTCAGTCCTCTGCTGGTTTCCCATCTTCCCCGCTTCCAAACCTCGCCGCACGCCTGCTTTCCCCCAGCCATCCTCATCTCTTCCTTTTTGATAAATTTATTTTTTTAGTTACAGTTGACGTTGAATATAACATTAATTTCAGGTGTATAACACGATGGCTGGGCATAAACGCTGGCCCCCCCGGGGGAGTCTAGACCCCACCCAGCGCCACCCAGTGCTGTCGCAGTACTGCCGACCACGTGCCCTGGGCCACACTTCCTGTCGGTGACCATCCCTGACTACCCGCCTGCCCTCTCCGCCGCAGCGCTTCTCAGCCAGCCTCCCTCCTCTCTGGTGGCCATTAGACTGTTCTCTGTATCTGTGGGTTTGTTTCTGTTCTGTTTGTTCATGTATCCTGTTTTCTAGGTTCCACGTAAAACCTAAGTCACATACGTTTGTCTCTGTCTTGGCCTATTTCACTGAGTGTAATGCCCTCTAGGTCTACCCATGTTGTTGAACATAGTAGATGCTCAGTAAACATTTATTGAATACATAAGTAACAGCTACATGGGGAAAAATGTATCATTTTAATTGGCATTCCTTTGATTATCAGTAAGAGATTATTTCATATGTGTATTAGCAATTTGTATGGCTTCTGAATTTCTTATGTCCATTAACCATTTGGGACGGGGTTTGGGACTGAGTTCGGCTTTGACATGTGGAGGTTGGTGTCCAGCGGGCAGCCAGATGGGCCAGACAGCCCTGGTCACCCCAGACTGCTGGTGTGAGTCACTCTGCAAGCAGTTGTCTGTCGCCCATCCCTGTGCGGTGCTGCAGGCGCCCGGGGCCTTGCGAAGCATGCCTTCGCCTCCTCGGGTGCGTCTCAGCATCCTGTCAGCACTTTTTAGACGTAATATTTGTGTGTTTGTTTCTCAGGCTTATGGTGAGGGCTCTGGTGCCGACTGTAGACGCCACGTCCAAAAATTGAATCTGCTGCAGGCCCAGCTCTCAGAGACACCTCGCAGGTACAGTGGTTGAGAGGGGTGTGCTGCCATGCGTTGTCCTCTCCAGTGGCGGGGGACCCTGTGGGGGAGGGCCCTGCAGTGGCCCCCCTCTGCTGAGTTTCGTGAGCTGGCCAGTCTGTGGCCCGGGGTTGTGGACCCCTGTCCCAGTTCAGCGAGCAGACGCCCTGGAGAATCTTCCCACTGAGAGTGAGTGAGCTTTGGAGACCAGGCGCCTTCAGAATGGGTGGCCTACCATGCTGGGGTCAGCTAGAAAATAATTTTAAATGCCAGCTACACTGCGTTAAATGCACTGATGAGATGACAAGGAAATAAATCACTACCAGGGGTCGAAGACGAAGCAAAAGACGAATTCCAGGGGATAAGCACGTGGGCTGTGAAGGCGGTGGAGCCGGGAGCATCCTGGAGGAGGCGGGTGGGAAGCGGGGACAGCAAAGCCTGGTGCTCACTCGGGGCGCTCAGGAGACACCGCAGAAAGCCAAGTCCCCCAGGAAACGCACCGCTTCTGACGCAGGGAAGCAGCCTTGGTGTCCTTGGCATTGGCGAAGAGGGGAGATATTGGTGCAGGATTTTATAAGCACAAGAGAGCTGCCATGTGTCTTTTCAGCCTATTCTAAGCACTGTGTGAAAGCTTTAAGCTGAGAATTCATTTCCAGACAGTCCCAGGAAGCAGAGGTCGATGCTGCGCCTCTCTGAAGCAGTATCATCAGCCCAGGCTGGAGAGCATCCCGCAGACAAAGTTCCAAGGAGTGAGTACTCAGAGTTAATGATCAGACACTCAACAAATCACACCCCATGAGCAAAAACCGCAGATCAACAGGCTGAAAAGGCAGGCCCACAAAGACCTCAGGATCATAATATTGTGTGTTCATTATTTCATGAAATAAGAAGGTTGGCGATAGGAGCAAGAGCCTTTAAGAAATAATGCAGTAGTTCTAAAAAAAGAACCAAAAGGAGTGTAGAAATGCAAAGACCACTCGTTGCAAATAAAACTCTAGTAGACAGGCTAAATAGGTTCAGTGCAGCGGAAGACCGAATTGGTGAGATGGAAGGTAAGCCTGAAGAAATTACAGTGCGACCCAGAAAGACAAAAAGGTAGAAAACAGGAGTTGAGAGACACAGCAGATACAAAGAACAGTTCCAACAAGAATAAAAAAGAATCAGGCAAAGGCAATATTTGCAGAGAAAGGATGCAGCATTTTCCAGAATCAAAGATTTACATTCTTAGATTCAGGAAACAGAATAAATCTCAAACTGAACAAAGACACCATGGATGTAAGAAATCCTGATGAACCTACACGAAAAGTGACTAGAGCTAATAAGTTAATTTAGCAAGACCACAAGGATACCATATCAACATATTGTACAACATTAAATTTTATTTTTACATAAATGCAGGAGACCATTGGAAAATGATTGCTTAAATTCAGTATTAGTAGTAGCATCAAAAATGAAATTCTGAGGCATAAATATACTGAGCTTGTGTAAGACTGGTTCAGTAAAAACAGTAACAGATCATAATGAGAAATAAAGAAGGTTCGAATCGGTGGAGAGAGAGAACATGTTCAGGAACCGAGGGCCACAGTGTCGTCCAGGTGGTGACTTGTCCCAAACGGATCCGGAGCCAACCCCATCCCAGTCGAAATTCCAGCAGCCTGACAAACTGATCCTAAAATTTATATACAAATGCAAAAGACCTAGAATTGCTGAGACAAATTTAATAAGAACAGAGTTGGAGGACTTCCATAGCCCGGTTTCAAGACTTGCTCTGATGCTGCAGGAGTCAGGAGAGGGTGCTGCTGGCGATCGGTAGAGGCAGAGCGATGTCAGCAGGTGAGAGAGTGAACAGACCAGCACGCTCCTTTGGTGGGATACCGCTCGGCAGCAAGAACGTGAAGTGAGAGGAGCCAGACATAAAAGACCACACAGCACAGGGTCAGTTGTTTTCTGGGGAGGGGGGATTCCAAATTTGGGGGTGAGGAAATTTTCTATGTATTGTCAATTATATCTCAATAAATTTTTTTTCTATATCTTGATTGGGATGATAGTTTCAAAGGTATAATTTATCAGAACTTAGTAACTATACACATAAATGGCTACATTTTAGTGTACAAGGTCTGTCCAGAAGGTATCCAGCCATGTAATATGAAAAATAAATTTATCAAAGAAAATACCAGAAACGTTGTACATAGGACAATGACACCTCAGTCCCCTTCAGAGTAGCCACCTTGGGTCCTGACACAGTTCTCCCAGTTGCCATCAGCTGCCCCATCGTATTTTTCTGAATCTCATTGGTGGTCTGAAATCTCTTCCCTTTCAAAGGTGATTTTAGTTTGGGGAAAAGCCAGAGGTCACAGGGCACAAAGTCTGGGCTATAGGGAGTCTGAGTCACCTGGGTAATTTGATGTTTTGCCAGAAATACTCTGCACGAGACGTGATGCATGAGCAGGTATATTGTCGTGATAAAGCTGCCAATCACCAATTGCCCACAGCTGCGGCCTTCTGAAACTATCATCCAAATAGTTTCCACAGAAGAATGTTCAAGTTTAACTCAAAATTTGATGCAGATTCATCGCTCTACTCACTCAGGCATTTTGAATGCAATGGCCACACAGTACACATGCTCACTTAAGGGCATCTACCGCCCCCACTAACTAGTACAGTGAAGTCATCATTGTTCACACAAGCATTCCAGCCCACTCTCCTTGGCTGCCAGGTGACATTGATGTCATGTGAACAGTTCCTGTTATAGTAATAATGGCTGGACTTTTTCTGGACAGTCATTGTATATTAATTATACCTCAATAAGGTGATTTTATATTTTACATCAACATTTATCCCCCCATGCCCCCTGCCCCTCTACAATAAGGTAACTTTAAAGTTAAGACTGTCTGCCCTCCATGGGGTCCTGGAGCGTGCGCAGGCCCACCCACACGGAAATCAGCACCAGAAGGGCCCAATTTGATAGGGGAAAGAGGCTGAAGGGACTGGGATCCACAAAAGAGCATGGAGCAAGCACCGTTGTTCCCTCTCAGACTGCCCCCCACATCCAGCGTCACAACCCTGCCCTGGTGAATGCCTAAGGCTCCTCCCCTCACTACATAACAGCCACGACCAGACAAAAACAAACAAACAAACAAACAAAAACAAGGATGGCTCAAAAAGGAGAACAGACCAGGGTCCGGAGCTAATTCATCTGAGTGACCAGGAGGTGGTCAACCTATCAGATGCAGAGCTCATAGCACTGGTAGCCAATCTATCAGAAGCACAGTTCAAAGCTCTGGTTATTAGGAAGCTCACAGAATTGGTTGATTTTGATCGCAAATTAGAGGAACAAATGGAGGCTACAATAAGTGAAATGAACAAAAACACACAGGGAACCAATAGTGATGGGAGGAAAACTGGAACTCAAATCAATGGAGTGGACCAGAAGGAAGAAAGACAACCAAACAGAAAAGAATGAAGAAACCAGAATTCAAAAAAATGAGGAGGCTTAGGAACCTCCAGGACATCTTTAAACGTCCCAACTCCCGAATTATAGGGGTACCAGAAGGGGAAGAGGA
>PVKU01002543.1:112295-221928 GCA_004027475.1 Anoura caudifer
CAGTCACCTACAAAGGAGTTCCCATCAGACTGTCAGCTGATTTCTCAAAAGAGACCTTCCAGGCAAGAAGGGGCTGGAAAGAAGTATTCCAAGTCATGAAAGGCAAGGACCTACATCTAAGATTGCTCTGTCCAGCAAAGCTGTCATTTAGAATGGAAGGGAAGATAAAGCGCTTCTCAGATAAGGTCAAGTTAAAGGAGTTCATCATCACCAAGCCCTTATTATATGAAATGTTAAAGGGACTTATCTAAGAAAAAGAAGATAAAAAATAGGACAGTAAAATGACAGCAAACTCACAGATACTAACAACCACACCTAAACCAAAAGCAAATAAGCAAACAACTTGAACAGGAACAGAAACACAGAAATGGAGATCACATGCAGGGTTAGCAACAGGGGAGTGGGAGGAGGAGAGAGGGGGAAAAGGTACAGAGAATAAGTAGCATTGATGGTGGGTAGAAAATAGACGGAGGAGGGCAAGAATGGTTTGGGAAATGTAGAAGCTAAAGAACTTATGACACATGGACATGAACTAAAGGGGGGAATGTGGGTGGGAGGGGGTGTGGAGGGGAATGATGGGGGAGAAATGGGACAATTGTAATAGCATAATCAATAAAATATATTAAAAAATAAAAAGACTGTCTGCCCTTAGACACGGCAAAATGAAACTGGAGAGCACAGAAGGCACAAGCAGTAGCTGGAAAGCAAAAAGATCACCTCTAATGGAACAATAGACACCCCAGGTCTCGGGGCTAACGTCAGAAGCAGGAGGACCGAGTGGAGCCCCCAGACCGCTGAGAGTGGGGTTCTGGGTAACAGCCACAGGGCCAGGGCCCAGCAACATGCTGGAGGTGCCCATGTGTGGGGCAGGATTTCGTGTGCCTGGTTTCACTTTGCTGTAACTGCCCTGGGAGGGTCACTGACTTCTTTTCACAGACGGACAGACAGAAGTCAAGGTGCCCACATTTGTCAGAGTTTGGGGAGTTTCGGGTTCTCAGAGTTCACTGAATGGGGTTCCAGTTGGATCATGTGAGGTAACAGCCCTGTCTGGCGTGGCTGGGGGTGGCTTTGGCTCTCACCTCCGGCCTTTGCACACCACCTTCCCACTGGGCGTCCAGGCCCCTTGCTCTTCTTCACGGGGCGGAAGAGCCCTGCTGTCCCCAAGGCCTTCACCGTGACATGTCAGGCTCAGGAACACGCCTCCCCTCTCTCGTAGTGGTGAGGCACAGCACGGCTGTGAAGGCTCTCGTGTGGCCCGTGCAATGGGGACCTGTCCCCTGCCGACAGGAGGACCCTCAGCACTGCAGGAGTCCAAACGACATTAGTCCCTGTGTCCAGGCCCCAGGCAGGTGTGTTGTCCCATGGACACACGGCTTGTTTACCGCCCCTAGCCACCCATTCAGGCCTGGCCCCATCTGTGCAGGAGCAAACAGTACTAACCCGGAAGTCACACCGTCACCGTGACAGCCAGTCATTGGCAGAGCCAGGATGCAAGCTTTGGTCTCTGTGGGTGAAGCGTCTGCCCCGGTGTCTGCGTGTCTTCCTGTCGGTGGGGGGCTAGCCAGCCTGAGTCCAGGGAGAAACGGCTTTGGGTCAGGCCCTCCGAACTGCCAGAAGATTACCGAGTCACAGCAAAACCACAGAGCTGAGACACGGAGCTCCCCGAGAAGTTTGTGGTATTCCTTGGCAAGTCCCTGAGCCCTGCTTTTCCCGCCTCCTGTCCTTCAGCTTCCTGGTCATTTTACAAAGGATCTGTGCAATTTTTCCTGAAGGTCTCCGGAAGAGCCTGCACATGCTGGCAGAGAGAGAAATGCAGGTCCTGGGCCGGCCGAGCTCATGAGTGCGCAGGTGAGCCAACAGGTGAGCCAGCAGCACCGTCAGCCCGGCCCCCTGGGCGGGCTCTGGCCCGAGGGCTCCGTTTGGTCATTCTCCAGTCTTTGTTCATTCTCCAGTCATTTGTTCAGTAAAGGTCTGCTGATGCTATGGAACAATGGCCACTTGGCTTGAAGCTCCAAGGAACGTGAATGGACAGACCTGTCCCTTCTGGAAGGGTGTAGGCCGCTGTGTGTGCAGACAGCTCCAGTGCTCTTTGTCTACTTGGAGAGCTCCTCTGAACTTAGCATGAACCTCACCTCCTTGTGCTTCCACATTCCCCTCCACACCCTGGGCACACCCCTGGTGGACGGATGCGGTTGTGAAGACCCTGAGTTTCCATGTTCCCTCTCTCTGGCCCAAGCCTGACAGCGGGGCTCACGTGCTGTTCTGCCCAGGTGCCTGGTCACAGAGGTGCTTGCACAGCGCGGCTGGGTGGTGTGTGTAGGAGCTTGAGTGGGGGGCAGGGTGGTGCCATCCATGCGGCCAGGCCCGTGGGCTGTGGGGCGCTGTGTCCTGCCACACGCCTTCTCTGGAGGCAGGGTCCGGAGATCTGCGGGCCTCAAACTCAGCTGGGGATCTGCAGTAGAAGTGCCTGCTTTCCAACTGGGACAATAAATTCACTTCCTAATCTGGCAGGAAGAACTCCAGCTGTCCACGAACTGCTGGGAGAAGTACCTGGAAAGGGGCTCTGGAGAGCGGGGGCTGCCGGGAGCCATGGGTTTCAGCAGCTGGTCCTCATCTGCAGCAGGGAAGCCAGACGCTCCCTCTGGGATGAACCTGCTTAGAACAAGGTGAGTCCCCGAGCCAGTGCTTGCCCACCAGGCTCCAGGATGGGAGCTGAGACGCAGCTGGTGGAGTCCAGCATTGCCGGGCCCTCCTTGGCCTGGCCGGGCAGGGCACCACATGGGCACTGTCCCTAGACTCCCTGAGTTCTGAACGTCTGGACTGCACTGACCTCAGGGAAGAATTTATTTTACGGGCAGGATAGCTGACAGCTCTGAAAGCTTTTGGCTGAGAGCAGGAAAGACCTGACTTGCATGGGTTTCTTCTCCAGATACAGTGAGTTTTCTGAGGTTCCACCTCATCTAGATCCAGGTGGCTGTTACAGGGCAGGCGCTATTGGGAGGTGGATTTCAGTTCAAATAAGAACTTTCTAGCGACTCAGCCAGGAGCAGAGAAATGGACTGACTGCCTTGGATATTCCAGGGTGGCAGTTGCTGGCAGGGGACAGGAGCCCCAGCCAGTGGCACAGATGAGCAGGTGGCTCTGTGGTGATGGGACTGGCTTCTGACAGCACTTCCCCTCTGCCAGGAAGTGGAACCAGAGCGCGGTCCAGCCTCCACACAGCCCTGCTGGCCAAGACATGGGGGACTCTGAGGTCACCTCAGAGACACAGAAGGTCAGTGATTGAGGAGAGCGTTTCTCTTCTGGTCCCACTGACTGCTGAGTGCCCACAGGACTTTTTAATTGTCGTGTTTTGTGGACAGCTGAAGTGTGAGACTTACTGACCCAGACAAGTGCAGCTCCCCCCCCCACCCCCCGCCGTCTTTGTCTGAAGCCCACTCCTTTCTCCTCTCTCCGCACCTGTGCCCTGCTGCACTTGGCTTCTCACATCACCTCCTGGTCAGAGGGCCTTTGGATGCCTCGGAGGCAACCGAAGTAGGGCTTTTTTGGAGCTGGGATGGGTCCCTGGGCTCTGTGTGTCTGCATGCAGTGCCTTCAGCAGACTCCTGCATGGGCCCCACCCTGGTCTCTCAGGCTCCACGTCCACCTCAGCTTCATGGACGCAGATGTGTCTTGTGCACAGAGGCGCCCTCTTCCCCCAGTACCTGCCTGTGTTCTTGATCTTCAACCCTAGCAGACCCCGCTGCTCTCTCAGGGCCCAACACAGGCTGTGCCCCGCACTGTCAAAAGAGCCCCAGGTGCCTGGGCAGAGGAACTCGGCTGGGTGTCCCAGACAGCCCCCACACAGACCAAGGGTGGCCTGGCCAGCTCCAAGTGGCGGTGCAGGGCACAGGCTCCAAGCCGAGAGGCAGAGGCCAGACTTTGGTGCTGCTGCTCACTGGCTGTGCGATGCAGACAAGGATGTGGCCCTGACCCTCCAAATTAGAGAATAACGTTAATGATGGTTCCTGAGTGCCAGTCCCTGGGCTAAGCCCCCTAACTGTGTGGGTTCCATGCTCAGCACAAGCCTGTTTTGTCTGGAAGGTGAGGAACGAGGGCAGCAAAGGCTCAGTGAGGGCTGAGCTGAGTCAGCGCTGCAGACCAGGCCTCCTGCATACTGCCTGGCACTGGTGAGGTAGGGTCCCACCCGCCATTGCTTTCAAATGATGCCATTTCCAGTGCCTCTGGTTCCTGGGGTGGGGGCGGCCGGGCCCCAGCACCACGGCTGTGCCCATGGGGGCCTCTGTGCAGCCACCTCCCTAGGTCTGGCCCAAGCCTGGTCCTGGACCTCCCCACCAGCCTGGCAGTGAGTGGGCAGGAAGGGGTCTGTACTCCTTTGCCAAAGGCCTCCAGGTCTCCACCAGCTCAGCCCTCCCCCACCTGAGTCTGACGTCCCCACCAGATGACTGATCACTTTATACCTTCCCTCTGGGGAGAGCCTGGTCCTGGGGTTTGGAGCAAGGTTAGGGGAACTTACTCTCCCCGCTGGGTGAACCCTCAGAATCCCAGCAGGTCCCTGGCTTGCAACCTGAGGACTAGCTGGTGGACAGCATGGCACAGGGAAGCCAGAGTCCAGAGGGAGAGACGAGGGGGCGGTGCCCCGTACTGCCGGACAGCTGGCACTTGTCTGAACCAAGGACATAGCCATTTGCTTTTGTCTCCACTGCAGGGTCACACCAGCCTGGCCAGGAAGGTCAGAGGGAACAGTCACAAGGACTGGGGTGCTGGGGAGAACCCTGGGCCTGGGGGGACACTACAGTGTGCTGCCCAGCAGGTGAGGGCCACACCTTCTAAGTGGGCACGATTCCTTCTGCCACCTGGGAACTGCGCACAGGGGGACACAGAATCCTCAACACTGCTGCAGAGAGACCCTGTGTCAGCTGGGGCAGCACAAGCTGAGCAGGGGACTCCCCAGGGCTCAAACCACAAGGGACAGGGGCCCAGGACCACCAGCGCACTCCAGCTTCCTTGGGCCACACACACACTGTGTGGGCCCAAGAGGCCCTCTGAGGTGACCCCTCAGCAGTTGTGGGGCACAAGCCCTCAAGTAGAGGGCGGGTCCTTGGTCAGAGGGGGACAGGAGTCCCGACTTACGAGGCTACAAGACCTCTTCAACACTGGGGAGGACTTCGACGATGTCCTGTGAACCAACTGGTATGTTACAACATGGGCGTGTCTGCCACGTGAGCCTTCCCAGCAAGACCTCTGTCTGCGTCCCTGCTTCTAGTAAGTGGGACTAAGGATTTATGGCAACTGCTGAGAACCAATAATAAACATGCCTTTCAAACAGATCATCTCTCGTTGCAACATCTTTGAGTAAAGTGCTTATACCATTTAATTACAGGTTGGTTACAAATATGCTAACAGAATGGCTACAAAGGGATATTCTTCCTTTACAAGCAGGTGACATTTGGAAATGAGAGAACTGTAAAGGTTATGGAACAGGCAGCGGTCAGCCACCACCATCGGTTCCCATCAGCCCTTCCTGTTCCCAGACATGAAGCCTGCCCCGGGCTGTCCTCCCCGCCGGGACTCGCGCCAGGACAGCCTCCTTCCTGGCAGGATGGTGGCTGTATTCTGGCTAACCTCGGAGCAGATCAGGTTTCCAGCAGAAAACCAACTACATGTCAGTGTACTGTTAGTCATTTGAAAAAAGCAGAAGGCCATCAGGCAAGATGTACTCTAGACTGCTGGTGTGGTTCCGGGTGGCGGAGAGCAGCGGCAGGAGGCGAAGAGCCTTGCACTGCCCCAGGGTCCATCCGGGTCCATGCTGGCTGTGAGAGCCAGGCACCCAAGGGACGCTGGGAAATGCTCTTCAGACATCAGCACATTTGGAACTTCCTCCTCATGACACTTGTCCTACTGCCCTAAATGATTTCATGCATCCCCACCCCCAATTCTGAAAGAAGAATGCAGAGACATTGGCCCTTGCTGAGGCCTGGGTTCTAGGCTAGCTCAACACAACTATGAGACAAGAAAGGGGACAGATAACAGGCAGGCACAAAGTGTCACAAGGGCGGTGGATGCTTCGAATACTGGATGGTGTCCAGGGCAGCCCCAATGTCGTAATTCTTGGTCTGCAGGAGCCTGGTGAGCCAGCCACCCTCGTCAGAGAAGCCCATGGACAGCATCTGGGAGAGCGACTCGATGAGCCGGGGGTCAGCTTCTGCCAGAGAGAAACGAAAGCCATAAGGGGGAGTTGCTGAGCCCAAGTGCAACCTGCAGGCAGCACATCCCATCCAGTTAGCAAGTACCTGGCGCCTACAGGGCCTGGCCAGCTTTCTCTGCAAAAGGCCAGGTAATAAAGATTTTAAACTGCTTTGCAGGCTCTTGGTCCATCACAGCCACTCCATTCTATTGTGACATCATAACAGCAGCCAGACAACACATAAGCAAATGAGCATGCTGTGTTCAAAAAAACTTGTATTTATTGACACTGATATTTAGATTTCATCTGTTGTCACAGGCCTTAACTTTTTAGACAGCCACTATAACAGTAAGAAAACGGTTCTCAGCTATTGGCTGTCCTTGGTCTTCTGTGCTCTGAGGCAGAGAAAAGAGATACTGGGGTCCCAAGGGCCACATTTGGCCACAGATGGGTCTCTGTCTGATACTGTCTTCAACAACATCGTGAGGTGATAGCAATGAACCGAGCAGAAGACCTGCTGTCTCTTCTATTCAGTGCATGCTCTCTAGCTGCCACAGTCCCCACCCGACCCTGTTGCCTCCCACACTACCTGCTCCCCATGGCGGCTTCCTGCCGGGCTCCCCCAGGAGCCTCGACTGCGCCCTGTCAGATCGGCACTCTCCATGAGGAAACAGAGACAGTGGGCAGAGTGCCAAAGCCTGTGCCACCGCCACGTCCCATCTGCCTTCAGAATTGAGGGTTGAGCTGTAGAAATCACTAAAATCAGCTGAGTCTACAAGGGCTCAGCATACACACACGAGGACAAAACCAACTCTTAATTTCCTCAGGTCAGTAGACAAGCCCCACTGTGAAGAACATGGTAACTTTCTGTGTTGCTAATGACAGGCAATAGGAGGCTTTGAGTAAAAGGAGGAGAAACAAAAAACTGCTTGAAATCACTTGCCTGGTGGCAGGTGTGGGTACACGGCAGCTTCCTTCAGCCCTGTGGGTCCTTCCTGGGAAGGGTCCAGAGAGCTCGGTCCCTCCGAGCCAGGCATCTGCAGAGACTGGAGTTCACCTGTGGATGGATCCACCTCTTTTGAAGACAAGTGGGTCCAGTCGTCATCTCCTCCTGAGCAGTTATCCGACTCCATCTGCTCCTGGAACAAAGCCCATGAGCACCCAGGCCCACCTGACCTGGCCTCCACCCCTGGGAGAGCCCACACTGGCTGGCACAGAGCTGGAGGGGCCACAGAGTGACAAATGCCAGACTTCAGTCTGTGCCAGGACCCTGCCGTGGCTGGCTGCACGAGTGTGGGCAGGGCTGCAGGTGGGGCGCTGGAAGACACGGTGGGCGGGGGGCTTGCCTCAGGCTGTGCACCCGGCTGCAGGGCTATCTTGTCCATCTGCTCGGCCAGAGACTGCTCAGGTCCCTCCACGACCCCTTCTGGTGTGCTGGGGCCAGAAGAGCTGCGCCTGTCCTCTGCACTGGTGCTGCTGGCAGACGCTGGTGCAAGGCGGCTTCTCTTCCCTCCGTGCTCCACATCAATATCCACCTCGATGCCTAGAAGCCGAGGAGAAAACAAGAACCCACAGTCCTCAGAGGGCTACCCTGCCTGCTTACCAAGCACTTGCCCATCAGTCCCCAAGCGTGGAGGGTGGGGCTGCTGGCATCCAATACTCAGGGTCACAGCACCACACAGGCGGCCCGGATGGAGCCTACCAGCCAGAAGGCAGGTGGATGGTCCTCTTTGACTTTCAGGATCCTAAACTCCTCCCAAAATCCTGGCCCCAAATCATCTTAGCTTCTAGAAAAACTCTTACAGCGCCTTTCTCTTCCTCCAGCTTTTAAAAACATTAATTGCAAATAACACCCCAGGTCAATCCCGGAGCCAGTACGTCCAGAAAGAGGCCTTGTTTTCCCTCACCGTGCAGGACAGAGTTGTACAGCAGGCACGGCCCGGCCCTGGGAACCGGTGGCTGAGTACTTCATGTGGCCAGAACACCCCCATCCTGGTGCTGATGACTACAGGCAGTGCCACGCTGTATGTAGGGCCAACCGAGGTGAAAACCATGCATATAAACACTGGAATTCTGCGTGAGCAGTCGGCCCTGCAGGTTTGCACAAGGCAAGCAGACCTGGCCACCTCTAGTCCTACCTACTTCAGGCACATGCTGGCAGGGGGGCGGTCACCAGTGCTGTCTGTAATTCATTTCTTGAAGGACTACCTGTCCATGCTCAGAGCCCCCCAGCCCAGCCTCCTCCAAGACTACTCTCACCCCCACTGCTTCTTCTGTCCCAACTGCTCAAGTTTACTGTGTCTTCCTCTGGAAGATCAACACTCAGGTCCCCTCTCTGTCTTTCCAAAAACTCAATTTTCTGTTACAAAAAATTTACATTACTGCCACTATCTATTGTTCTTTGCTGGACCAAGGCCTGGACTTGGGTCCTTGTAGAGATTTTTTTATTTCTGTAGCATTAATCATGTCCATTTTTAAAATTTGCTGCCTTTCCCTATACCCTCCAACATGTTCTGAGTTTTCTACACAGGATCAGTGAACCAGATGCCCACCGGTTCTGGTTTCCCCCAGAGGCCATCGCCCTGGAGCACTGGCCTTGGGCTCCAACCTGGCAGGCTGCTCTCCAGGCCACAGGCAGTTCTGCAGGGAGCCCAGCTTCCCTCTTCTGGCAACTCCCTCCATCTCCCTCCTGTGTTAGGTCCTGCTTGCAACCACCTATTTCTTCATTTTGGCCACAGAAAGGTTTCAGGCTCAGGTAAAAGGATCAACTCCTTTGCATACCAAACAACTCAGCACTGCCCCCACACCTGACTATTTTAGCTGGGTATAGAAGTCTAGGTTGAAAGCCATTTTAGCCCAGACTCCTGAGTTCAGGAGCCTCTTTATGCCAAAGGCTGACACTGGCAACGGTAAGCTTTGGTGGGGGCCTATTTTGGCCATCGTACAATGCACTTGGGGGTCACTTTCAATCTGAAGGTTACTTCCCTGACCTTGCATTCCTTGCTCACGTCCTCCCTTGGGTTTTCTCGTCCTCTTTCCCTCGCTTGTTTTGTTTTGGAATGTTTCCTTGAGATGACCTTAAAATCTAAGCCTTCTTTTGAAGTTTCCTTTTCTTAGCTTCTTTTTTTTTAAATTTCCGAACTTTCTCATTCTGTTCCCTTGTTATTTTTATACCTTTTTTTCATGGATACAAATACTATTTTTCCTCTCTCACGGAGGATGTTAACATTCTCTTCCCCAAATTCCTCCTTTCTCATATTTGGAGGTTTTCCCAAACAGCTAGCAGCCCACAGCTGTCTGCCCCCAGGGCGGCGCTAAGAAAAGGCCAACAGGTAGCACCCTCTGTGGGGCTAGGAGCTTCCTCTGGCAAGTGACAAGTGACACCTTCCCCAACCAAACCAGGCTTTGGAATCCCAGATGGCACAGCTGCAGGCCTTGTCTCTGGCACGTACAGCCCCTTCCCAGCAGAGGCTCCCCAGCTCCTGCTGGACCCACCGCTCATCATGGCCCTTAATTTGGGCTGGTGCCTCCCCCTGCCCTGTGTCCCTTTTGTCTATACCGCTGAAGCTTCCTGGGACCAAGTGCTCTAGGTCTCCCCCAAGGGCCACCACCCAGCTGAGCAGGGCCCTGAAGTCTCTGTGAGACGTTCACTGGGATCTCTGACCCACCCCTGGTTCCACGGCCTTCCTGGCTGGTGGCCAATGTGATTCTCACCAGCAGCCTCCAGGGGAGTTAACACCCCCCATCCATATAGCCCACCTTCCCAAGTTCAACGGCATCAGTTTCCCTTTCTCTTTTTCCACGTTGCTTTAAACTTTGCCATCCCTTTTGTAGTGTTTCAGCAAAGTTTGAGGAGAAAGCAGAGATAAGAGCAGGCGTAACTACCAGTACCCTCATCTGTAATACTTCAGTTGTTTTTCTCCTTTCCTTGTCCCTCCAACTCTATTATGAAAGGCACAAACAGAAAACCTGGAAGAACAGTGGACTGAAACCACGTACTTTCTCACTGTTATGTGGGTAAATGATGCGTCTCTTCTATAAATGGATCGGAGATGACAGAACTAGGGCTCCTCCAACCTGACAATTAACTCGGGACTTCGGGGCTTACAAGACCGTACCACAGTCTGCACCCTGCTCCCCCCAGGGCCAGGGTGGGGGACTCATGGAATACCTTGGGAGAAGGAAGGCCCTGCTGTTCTACGTCCAGGTGTCAGTGACTGACCTCGAGCAAGAACAGTCCTGGGCCTTGGCAGACCCAGTTCACACAGCAGCTGTTCAACAATGGCCTTGGGTTCCAGAGTCGCCAACTCCCTGCATGCGGCCTGCCCTTTGGGAGATGCCGCAGGCTCACCCCTGCCAGCCCTGCTCTGGGAACACTGCTTTCTGGGAATTAGCAGCTGGGTCGCCCTTGCATTAGTTCCTCATGAGAAAATACCTGTAACTCCAACAGCACAATGTAATCGCTTCCTCAGTAACTCAGTTCCTCCGATGGCTCTCAACTAAAGCTACTCAAAGGCGTATTTTCCTCAAACTTTCCTCCTTTTGTAGGCTCCTCCCTACTTGGCAGAAAGCAATTCCACCCACTTTGAAAGACAGGAAAAGGCCTTTGTCCTTCTCCCAAAAGCCTTCTGAGCACTTCCAAAATGGTGCCCACATGTCCGGAGTGGGGAATCCTGGTCAAGTTCTGAAACCCACCATAAGCTCAGACAGTGTCATGATGGACAACAAGTGGGAGCCAGCGTCACCTGGGAAGCCTTGAAAACACAGCTCCCAGTCCCTCCCCAAGACCCACACACCAGCACCCAGAAGGCGGACGGGGCACCCGAACCGTTGTCGAGTTCCCTCCCCGAACCCAGACTTGCTTTTGGGACTGCCCAGGAGGTCTCATCTGCTCTCTCAGTGAAGGGCTGCTCCTCAGAGTGAGTCACTTAAACAGAGTCTCTATTCACGTGGATACAGACTTAGAGAAGAAAAACGGCCTCAGCTCTGGCTGGGCACTCAGTCAGGGGGCAGGCAGCGCCTTCCCCAGATGCCAGGATCAAGGGCACAAACAGGAATCGGCCAATAGAAGCAAGAGTAAGTGGAACAACAAATCAGCGTGCGTGTGTCTGTCTCTAAAAAACAGCCGTTGTTGGTGATTCTGACACCCAGCCAGCATGAGAACTGCTGTTGATCTGCTATCTTCCACTGGGGCAGTTCGCACCACCCTGAGCCACAGCCCCCTTGGTGCAGGACTAGCTCTCAAAATCCCTCCCACTCACCTTCACTGTGTCTTACATGGGTGGTAAACAGAGTGTAACAAAGCTAACCTCCCGATTATTACCTGACCGTTGTTTTACGCTCCTTGGAAAGCATTAAGAATATCACTTGTGCCCTGGCTGATTGAGCATGGGCCTGCGAACCAAAAGATTGTGGTTCGATTCCCGGTCAGGGCACATGCCTAGGTTGCAGGACAGTTCCCAGCAGGGGATGCACAAGAGGCAACCATACATTGATTGATATTTCTCTCCCTTTCTCCTTCCCTTCCCCTCTAAAGATAAATAAATAAAATCTTTAAAAAAAAGAAAAGAAAAGAATATCACTTGTTTTTTCTAATTTTCTCAAAAGCCTTATAACTCTAATAGAGAAACCATGGGTGGCCCTGGCTGGTGTAGCTCAGGATTGAGTGCCGGCCTGTGAACCAAAGGGTCGCTGGTTCAATTCCCAGTCAGGGCACAAGCCTGAGTTGCAGGCCAGGTCCCCAGTAGTGGGTGCACGAGAGGCAACCACACGTTGATGTTTCTCTCCCTCTCTTTCTCCTTCCCTTTCCCTCTCTCTAAAAATAAATAAAATCTTTAAAAAACCATAAGAAATATAAATAAATAAATAAATAAAATCTTTAAAAGTAAAAAAAGAACCCACGGGTGGTCTGAGCTGTTTCGAGGAGCAGCAATGCCAAGATGTCACTGCTGCTTCAATGCACACCAGCCACGGGGCGGGGGGTGGCTGTGGTGCGGGCGCCAGCTGTGGTGCGTGCGCCCTCCTGTCAGCATCCTTTCAGACGCTGGAGACCGCTTCAGGACAGACTGGACGGACACCACCTGCCACTGCTACCACAAAGACAAGTCCCTTCAAGTCTGAGGTCATGCGTCTGTGGCAGTCTGGGGCCTGAAGTCACCTTTTTAAATTGATCCTCACCACCACACGGCCCTCACCAACTGAGCTCCGGTACTCAGACTGGCGGACACAGTGGGCACTTTCGAGAGCCTCAGAGGTCACGCACCCAGAGACCTACTCTGCACCTGCGCATGAGAAGCAGGGCGTCACACAGAGCCCCTCCCCCCATCCCTCCAGACTCCCTGGCACCAGCACACACTCGGCACTCAGGCAGCACCAGGAAAGGCTGAGGGTTGCAAAACAGAGGGAAGAAAAAAGAAAAGGCATCTCAACTAACTGCTCACTCACAGGAGGGGGAACTGCAGACTGTTCTTCCCCCAAAGGCCAGACAAGCAGAAGCTGACAGGCCCACCTCCCTCCCGGGACCATTTCAACTAAAGGCTCACTCTCCTGCGTGCGTGCGGAGAGCTCTGTCGGGGAATCCGGCTTCGAATGGCCTGTGGTACGGCACCTGGCAAAGGTCAACTCAAGGCCACCAATCCTTACTAGTCTCAAGGGCATCCCCATTCCTCTGAGCATCTTGGGGGAAAGCCGCCAGCAGCCACTTGCACCCCAAGTTACCGAAAGGCCTCGCTGGCATGAGAGGACAGACAAACAAGCACTCACCCAGGGGGCTGAGGGCAGCTGCCACACTCTCCCCTACGTTCTTGAGGAAGTTCACACTGGGATCCTCCGATGGACCTGAAGCTTTGAATTAAAAAAAAAAAATTGTTTAACTCACAGCACGTTTCTCAATAACCTTGATACCTGTTGCATTGCCATGACCTTCACCCCACATGCCCTCCATCTGGGGAGCCCTTCCTGGCAGCTGCACCCCAGCGCTTTCCTCTCACTCCCACTCCAGGCCACCTCCTGGGTCTCCCTGTCCCTCTCATCTGCAACCCCGGTGATCAGAACCCCGCAAGGGGCTCCGTACACGCAGCATAAAGTATCAGCTACATCCTAGATACATGATTCTCTCAAAATCAAAGAAATATCCCCACCTGTGTCCCAAAGGATGAGGCGAATCAAAGGATACAATAAGAGTAATAAACCCAGAATCCAAAAATCTAGAATGTGAGCTATGTGTAGTTTTAAACTTTGTGACTGTGATTTTAAAAGACCTGACCTAATTTGGCCTTGACTTTCCAAACAGCTAATACAAGAGAACACAGCACATTACAGAGACGCAAGTGCTGGAGGCCAAGTCGCTGAGCTGAGCTGGGGCCAAGTCCAGATTTAGTGCAGGTGAATTAGTGGCGTTGGGCACTTAGGCACCTGTGCCCTTCGTAAGACAAAATAGTACACATCTCTGCAGGGTTTAGTGAGGATTAAATAACCTCAATGGCGGAGAAGTACCCCAGCACAGCCCCCAGAACAGAGGGATTTCGGGTCTCAGGGAAAGCCCTTCAATTCTGCGCCCACCCCAACCCCCCACAGCCCTACAGAAGCCAGCAGACCCAGGCTCACCAGACTCTGCTGTGGAGCTGCAGCTGGCTTCCCCCGCCCGAGGAGGCCGAGGGCTCCAGTTCCCAGGGAGGCCCATTTCCCAGCCAGGCCATCCAAAGTGCCCATGCTTCAGCTTCCGGAGCCAGCGGCTATGCGAGAAGCCCTGGGGAGAAGGAAGCAGAGGGTCAGGCGGTGCTGGGTCAGGGGGCTCCTACAACCCACACCTTCCCCAGCCAGCAAGGAGGCCCAGTCACCTCAGAGAGAAGCCCCATGGGGCTGGGGAAGGCAAGCTTGCTGTGCTCATGGTGCACACCCTTCCCCTCACAGCTGGCGCACAGGTCGTAGTCAGGGCAGACACTGCACTTGTACCGGGTCCCCACCACTGGGCCGTTGCAGCCATCACAGACCACGTTGGGGTGCACCATGCTGCGGGACGCCTCCTGCGCGCACGGTGGGCGGTGATCCCGCCGACACTCCTTCCTCTCTGTGGGAGAAACACGAGGTGGGGTACCACAAAGTCTCCCCCTTGTCACTGCTGCAGGGCTGCCACCACTGTCAATTAGCAGGCCCCTGGTCCTGCTCTCCAGACCCTGAGTCCATGTGGAATTCGGCTGTTCAAGTGACAGCAACAAAGCAACCTCAGCACCTGCCCGAAGGTTCCTAGCCCCTGGGTATGACCTAGGCATGCAGGAACCAACAGGAGAGAAGCAGCAGGGAGCTGCCTACACAGCTTTGATCTCACCCTCCACTCAAAGGAACTCTACAGCCCTGCCCGGCGAGGCCCAGTGAGGTGAGCATTCAGGGCACATGCCTGGGTTGCGGGGTCAGTCCCAAGTTTGTGGCATGCAAAAGGCAACTGATTAATGTTTCTCTCCCTCTCTTTCTTCCTACCTTCCCCTCTCTCTAAAAATAAATAATATCTTAAATAAAGAAAATGAACCCCAAGGAACCCCCAAAGCTGCCTCCAGCCCATGGCACTCGGTCTGAACACAATCAAGAGGGAACCCAGAGACCTTCAGTCCCACCCGCCATGGTGGGCACGGCCTCCGTGCAGGCCAAGCCCAGCAATGATCCTGCCACTGTCCACATGGCCCGCAGTGCCTCCCTTCTCTGTTGGTGGGGTTTCCCCATAACCTCAGGCCTGCCCGTTTTACTGGTCAGCAGAACCCCAGGATAGCCCCTCACCTTTAATGTAGATGCGGAAGATGTCATCCTTCACATAGGCCATAGCCATCGTCAGTTCCTCATCACTGGAGAAGGCGACCAGGTCCCCGTCCTCATCTAGAGTGTTTAAAAGACAGCTTGTGAGCACCTGGGGCCTCTCACTGGACACGACTGCTGAACAGGGCCAAGGCTGGTGCTGAAGGAGGGCTTTGAGGGCTGTCGCTGAAGCAGGACCCAGGCCAGACTTCCTGTTCACTCCGCCACTGCCTGGAAGGTGCATTCTGCACCCTGCAGGGCCAAGGGCCGTAGCAGCTGGCTCCTAGCGGCTCTGCCTCTAGGCCAGCCACCCCTTCACACAGGCGCTGCCTCCGCTCACATCTGGCCAGGCCCAGGCCCATCTGGACCTGGGAGTGATCCCCACCTGTGACCTGCCTTGGGAAACCAAGCCCCTCCAAAGGCCTCTTGTGGTTTAGGGGAGTAAACAGGATGGATACATCTGCTTGCTTCCTCCCCCAACAAGACTCAATCTACGGATTTGTATGCTGCCTGTTTGATGTTGACTCAAATGGTTTCGGAGCACCACAGCGCAGGGCAAACCACAGGTTTGTCTGCAGGCTGGGCCAGTTGTGAGGGCCACCGGATGCAACACAGCCCAAAAGAACAGGGACAGTGTCAAAAGGCGAAAACAACTGTCAACTAATGAACAAATAAACAGGACATGGTGTGTCCATACAACTGAATATGATTCAGCCACAAAAAAAAAAGGATGAAGCACTAAAACCTTAAGTTAGAATAAAATTATTAGGACCTTAAAAAAAAAGAAGGAAGCACCGACACCTGCTGTGACACAGGTATAGCTGGAACGGCACGTTCGTGTACAAGAAGCCAGTTACAGGAGACTACAGGTTGTATATTTACATTCGCATATTTACATGGAATGTTCAGAATAGGGAAATCCAGGGAGAAAGAGTCGCTTATTGGTTGCCCAGGGTTGGGGGTGGGGTGGGGGGGGGGGGATGGCTGAAGAGCAGAGTTCCTTTACAAGGCCGCAGCACGAACTTACGACTACGCTAAAAGTTGTGCACTTCAAACGAGTGAACCGTGTGGAATGTGAACTACAGCTCAGTAAAGTTGTTACAAAAATAACAACCAGGAACGGGCGGTGCTCGGGAGGGATGTCCCGGCACTACCCCGCCCAGGGGCCTGCCTCGCCTCTGCCTCCCTCCCCGCCACACCTCCCCTCCCCTCCCCTCCCCTCCCCTCGCAGCCGCCAGTCAAGACACTGGGTTAGTTCCTGGACTGCTGGTCCACGCCGACGCTTCTGAAAGATTTGATCTCGTTCCTCTGCCCACTACCAGTGCAATGACTCCTGGACTCAGCCTGGCCAGGGCGTGCTGCGGTCTGTCCCCAACCGCTCCTCCCTCAGCTTCCCGGGGCCGCAGGGCCTGGAGTCCCCCGCCACCACCACCTCCCCTCCCCCCGCCCCGGCCCTTGTTTACCCGCGTCACCGCTCCTTCCAGCTGGCCCAGGCTCTCCGGGACACGGTCTGGACCCCCCGCTCCCAGCACTAGCAGGCCCAGACTCAACAGCAGCAAAATGCCAGTGTAACCTGAGCGCCTGCCTGACCACCCAGCGCCCTCTGCCACCCGGCAGGACGCCCCAGCGCTCCCTAGCCAAGATCTGCAACATCATGGCGGGGGGAGGGGAGGCCTCTTCCGCCCCAAGCCTGAGACCCGCCGGGAGAGCCTGGCAGTGCCTGGTCCCCCAAGAGCCAGCCTTGGTCACCACTCTTGGTCACTAGGCTGACACCTGAGGTTGCACTGGGAACCCACGCGGGCCTCCGCCCACCCAGGGTGCGGCCAGGGCAGACCCCCGCAGACGTCACCAAGCCTGTCCGGAGGGAACAGGCAGCCACCTGCCCACAGGCAAGCCTGCTTCAGGGCCTCGCGCCACTCCCAAGGGTGCCCTACACGCTCACCGCGGTAGTGCGCCTGGAAGCTGCCCGGACGCAGCGCGGGGAACAGGGCGGCTACCCGGCTCAACAGTCGCTCGCAGGGTCCGGGGCCTGCCGCGGCCTCGGCCTCCGCCTCGGGCTCGGCGCTGAAGCAGAAGCTGAAGCGGCGGATCTCGCGGGCCGCGTCCTCCTTGCCCAGAAGGTACGCCTTCACTGTGAGCGACGCCATCACCTTAGGTCTAGGAGCAGCAGTCGCGCCAGATAGCTCCGGCCCCCGGCGAACGGCTTTTGTAAGGGACGGAAACGTGGCCCCGCCCCCTGGGGCGGGGTGTCGTGCACGGCCCGCCCCCCAACGATCTTGCTGCGGCGCGAGAGCCGCCCTGCCGCGGCCCTGCGCGTGACACCCCCTCCTGGCCGCCATCCACTCCCGGTCTCCCCAGCCCCCTGGTCTCAGACCCCGTTCCTCACTGTCCCCAGTGCACCGGAGACCCAAAAGGGCGCCCCACACTGCGACACCTAGATCTGGACTCGGGCCTCTGCCCCTGGGGGAAAGGACGTGCAGGGGTCCTGCCACAGGCCCAGGCCCCTCGGGGAAGAACCCCAGGGTTCCCCATGCAGGAGGGAGGGGGGCAGCAGAGGCCCGAAGCCAGGAAGCTCCTAGGCGTCTAGCGGGCACCGCTGACCAGAACAAATTGGCTCCCGAGGCGCTGCCCCTGTGGGCTACTCTAGACAGCACGGGCCGCAGGGAGCAGTGCGCACCCCAGGCGGCTGCCCACCCACCCAGCGTCCCGCCTTCTCCCGGACGCTAAGGGGCGCGCCCCGCCGCAGGCACGCTCCAGGGGAGGTCCCTGTTTCCTAGGAGATCGGGCTTGCAGGGGCTGAAAACGCACGGGCACGCCACCCCCACCCAGCGGGAGGCCCTCTGAGGCCTCCGTTGCCACCAAGTGTGTACGGCGGCCAAAGACCCTCGCAGTGGGATCCCGCGCCGTCAGCAAGGGGGTTCCACTCAGCAGGTGGTGCCCAAGGACCTGGGAGGGGTCTCAAGCCTGTTGGCTTCCTGGGCAGCCCACCAGTCAGACCAACCGCCTTACGGTTAGGATCCAAGAAGCAGGCATTACGTGACAAAAGTGACCTGTTCACCAGGCCTGAAGGAAAGGGGCCTGGAAGGAGAGGAGGGGGAAGAGTAGTCACTCTGTGAAGGCTCTCAGGCGGGGTCTTGTGAGCAGAAGCCCAGGCCTGCTGAGTCAGAGTCACGGTGGGAGCAGGAAACCCGCTGAGTCGGGTTCGCAGGGACTGCCCGGGGGCGGGGGGTGGGGGGAGCCCGTCCAGGGCCTGTCCACGGTGGTGGCTGCTTCCCAGAGCGTTCCATTCCAGACAGGCAACGCTGTACGTTGTCCCTGCTCTGGGCATTCCTGCGGAGGCAGGCCCTCCCTGCCGCCCTACTGTGAGCCTGGGAAAGTGACCCTCCGCCCACGGCTGTGCAGACGGGTCAGGGACGGAGAAGGGGCCGTATTGGGCAGAGGTTGCACTGCCCACAGGTGCCCGAGGGTGTGACTCAGCAGCATAGGGGAGCCCCAAGCTCCTGCAGACTGGGCGAGAGCCTGGCTTCCCACTCCTGGTGCTCCAGTGTCCCGTGCTGAGTGGGCGGAGGGAACACAAGGAAAGCCCTGTGATGCATGGCACCCAGTTTAAGGAAGGGCTCGAGGAGCTGCCCATCCAAACATTTGACAAACAGGCTGCCCGCAGGACCGGCTGGATTTGGCAATGTCTGGGACGGTGGGGCTTGCAGAGAGGGATGGAGAACTCAGGGAGAAACAGGATGGTAGGAAAGGGCCGCTGGGAAGCAGGCCTGGAGACCCTTCCCCCCAGATCCCCAGCTGTGGCCTTCCCAGCATGCCTAGCTAGGGGTACAGGTCCTTCCCCTGCCCTCCCTAAAGGCCAAGGCCAGGAGAGGTAAACAAGACTGCGGCAGGGGAACCCCCTGGTGGGGCCCTTTCAGCCAGCCTAGGCCTGGTCAGGTGGTCAGGCCGGCAGTGAGTCAGAGTCCTATGACTAGCTGTCACAACAGGGGGATTCCCCCATCCCTATGCCGCCAACCTGATAACATCTCACCAGGCAGCCAGGGGGCAGCGATGGGGAGCAACTATGGGTCTCTGAGGGTTTGGGGAGCCAAAAGAGCCAGCAGACGCCAGGGTAGCAGGGAGCTGGCATTATGGACACCAGACTCACCTAGACCCGGTCCCCTTCTGCGTTCCTCTTCTGACATCTGCTGTCCTTCCCCTCCCTGGGCTTCAGGGAGTTCCCCCAACCTCCCCTGGGCCCACGGGCCCCCTCCTCACCTTCCAGGGCGTGGCATGCACACTTAGGGATTGGGGGATGGGGGGTGGGAAGCTTGGTGCCTGAATCAGATCAACTGTCCACCACCCTGCTGTCTTTGGGCAAATGACCAGCTTCAGTTTCCTTGTCTTTGAGTAGAGCTGGGGTAGAACTGAGACAGGATAGTAAGGAGCTAGGAAAATTCCTAGACAATTAGAATGGGAAACTAAGGCCAAGTAAACAACAAAACAAAACCTGACACAAAAAAACTGAGACAAGAAAATTAAACAAGGCCAGTTTGAGCAACGTACAGTCAACTGGTGAATTGCAAGACCTTATCTCCTCTGACCAAGGACACTTGAGAGCAAATGGTTTATACCTCTCCTCCCTAACCAGAGAAGGTAAGCCTCGATGACCACGAACCACAGGTGTCCCGGGAAGAGAGGAATGCCAAAGAAAACGGAGAGATAACACAGGAACAAAGGGAGCCAGTTTGAGAAGAAGCTGTGTGACTCCTGTCAGCAACCCCTCCCACTAGAACCAGCTTGTCTGCATATCTGTGCTCCTCCTAGGAATTTCCCCCTCCCAAATTCCCACCTTTCCCCTATATAAACTTGCTTTTAAAAGTTCAAGGGAAGACAGTCTGTTAGGGCACATAAGCCACCACCTTCTCAGATCACCAGCCATCTGAATAAAGTGCCCATAAAGATCCGATCCCTGTCTCTGCTTATTGATTCTGGTAGTGACAGGCTCACCAATGCCGGCTTTTCGGGTTTCAGAATGACCTTGAGTGCCCCCTCCCAGGTTATGCTCCCCAGGTGTGGTAGTCGTTGTTTTGCTGCCTTTGGGGGTATCAGCTTGGGGGTGGGAATGTCAGAAAGGAGACTACAGCCAAGGTGGAGGTGAAAGAGTGGGGAGCCAGGAAGAGAACCAAGTGGAGAGTTTCCAGGGTACTCAGGGAGCAGGGATGGCAGGAGGTCACTTGATTTGGTTTATTGCTGTCTGGTGCATTATAACCACCTCCTCACTTCCCCTTCCTCCCTTCAAAAAATAATCCCATCCCTGGATAATGATTTACTGAAGATCCGTACTTGGCGTGTGGAGCCAAGCCTAGAGATGGGTGCTGGGCGAGCAGGAGACACGCCACTGTACTGAGGATCTCAGGGATCAAGCTCCTTCAGACCACAGGCCCAGGGGATAGTTTGTTCTAGGTGGGGGCACAGGATCATGGGTGGGGTGGCCTCCAGATCACGCTGAGCTGGGGACCCGGATTCCACCCCCTCACCGCGGAGGGATGCGCCCCCTACTCAGTTCCTAAACATTACAGCCGGTGAGTTTCTCCTGGCTCCTCCTCCTGCCAGGAGCCTTTTCCCACGGCTACCCCCTCGGGAAAATCCCCAGGCGAAATCTATCACCTCCTTTAAGCCCTTCCTGCAAATGTTTACAGCCTAGCCAAGCGGTGTCAGGGCTATGGTGGGGGGTGGAGCGTTTTTAAAGAAAAGTGGTTCAAGTCATCTGGGAACGAAAGCCAGGAAGAGACATGGATAGAGAGTCAGGTAATAACTAAATTGTGAGGCCTCCTGGGCGGCGGCTAGAGGCTGGGGCTCCCTTCGGAGCTCCATTGCCCGCACTAGGCGGGGAGGTGGGCTGCCGGCGTCCCGCTGAGGGCGCTCGGGGCGCGCCCGCGCAGCGGATCATCAACAACCTGCGCCCCGGGCGACGGCAACAGCGACTCCCAGCGCGGGAAGGGAAACGGGTGGGGCCAAGTGCCGGGCCCTGTGCCCAAGGTGGGCAGGGACACTCAGCCCGCCCGACGAGCCATGCTAGGTGCCCCTCCCACCCAGTCCCCAGCCCTGCTCGCCCTGCCTGGAAAACGCCTGCAGCCCCAGAGGAAGTGCCCGAGCTCAGGCCGAAGTGAATGGGGTCCCTCATGAAGCATAAGGGTGGGGACCCTAGGAGATCACGCGGCGACCCAGGGCAGAGCTAGGCACCTGGTCCTGGCAGCCTGGGCAACAGCAGCTCCAGGCGATGGGGAAGAGGAGGGGTGGGAGAAGGATGGCAGGGGCGGGGAGGTGGCACCCATGGGGGCAGGCTCCCAAACTGGCCGGCACAACAGAGAGGTCAGTGTGACACGCCCCAGGGAGGCCAGTCCCAGACTGAGCAGTGAGAGGGTGGCTCTTCCCACACCCCAGCTCTCCCTTGGCTAGGAGTTTGGAGTCAGATGGAGAGGGCAGCTGCTGAGGGTCAGGCTCAGGGCTCTGTGCCTCCTCGCCCTCCCATCGAAAACCTTCTGGGAAAGTCCTGTAGCTTTCAGATCTAAGCCCTAGCTTACTCTAAGCTCTCTCCTGTGCCAGTCCTGCCTCCCCTTCTCTTGCTCCGCCCTTTGGCCTGGACTTGGCTCCTGAACATCCCTGTCCACCCTGGGGCTGTGGGCACCCCCTTTCTCAGCCTGAATTCCCTTATCTGGAACATGGGGAGCTCAGGTAGCATGTTCGGGGCGGAGAGGGGCTTGGGGGTCATGCACATGTTGGACCTACTGCGGTGTCCCCTACCCTGTAATCCTGACACTTGGGCAGGACAGCAAGGGCCCTCCTCACATAAGCCCCCTGCAGTGCCAGGCTACCAAACCGCCAAGGCTCTGCAGGGCGGCCCTGCGGCGTTTGACCGTGGGACAGCAGGTGCAGCCAGGCTGAAGGGAGGTCTGGGGAGGCCCTGGCAGCTGAGGCTGGGTCCTCAGCACCCTGCTCTGCCTGGCACCCAGGGTGGTGCCCAGCAGTTATTGTCTGGAAGGCCCTGAACCAAGAGAAAATAGGGCTGGAGGCCAGACCCAAAAGTTGGCAGGGTGGCCAACACTGCAACCTTGTTAAAGGGATGTGCCAGGGAAGCTGGCAGCTACCGAGAAGGGCACAACACAGCCCTCCATGCCCCAACCACCACCCTCTGCTCTGTGGTTCCCCCCAGACAGTTATGGTGAGGGAAGGGGTTTAAAGCCTCTCTGGCTGCAGCTCCCAGATTTGCTACACAGTCCCCATTCCCATCACCCTGCTCAATTTCCATCTCTTTTCTCGATGGAAATATATTCCTTTGGGGATGGATACATTTGTCCCCTACCATTGTGGGGAGGGTAGGGCAGGCACATGACCCGCGTTTGGTCAACCAGAGCCTTGCAGGCCACTGAGTCAGGGATGCACCTCACCTGTAACCCAAGCTGGCAGATGAAATGCCCACTGGGGCCACCTGGAGGCTGGAGTCTGCCAGAGAGCTGGGCCCACACTGAGCAGGAGACCCAGGCCTCACCTCAGCATCTGAGCTCCCAGGGCCCGGCAGGCCTGAGGCTGCATCGTGAGAGGGTTTCAGCCAGCTGCTTTGGATCTAGATCAGTTAAACCCAAGAGTACTGAACCACTGCTTGCCCACCCACCATGCCTGACCCAGGGTCCCAGTGGCGGTGCTGGTTACCAGAACGCACGCCAGAAGTGTGGGGTCAGCTGTGGCCACACCTTGTCCCCCAGTTCCAGTTGGTTGTACATCCCAGTAATAACAGCAATAACGTTCAAGGAGTGCTTCCCCTGTGCCAGGAAGCCTTCTGAATATTTTATGTATGTTAACTCACTTGCCTCCTTGAAATGAGACCATGTGATTAGTTCCAGCCAGGGACCCAAGACGGAAGAGCCACTTGTCACCAAGAGGCCCAAGCACCAGAGCACTTATTTACTTGCCAATGCTGGAGCTGCTAGAGCTCTCCTTCCCTTTGCCAGTGAAGCTTTCGATGTGATGTTCGAGTGGTTAATCCCGAAGCCTGGGCTGGTCCATGAGCAGAGCCCCCGGGGGCCCTTGAGAGATGCACAGCCATGAGAAAGACGCTTTTATTAAATCAGAGAAGTTTGGGGTGATTGCAGCAGTCTAACGAGCCTATTCTGATGGATAATTCTCCCCACCTTACCCCCTGGGGAATGGGCTGGAATGGATTAACTGGTGCAAAGTCACACAGCTGGGTCACATGGGGGCGGAGCTGCAACTGTGAGCCCGGGCAAGCTGTCTTTCCAGTCCAAGCTCTCTCTCTCTCTCTTTTTTTTTTTTTATTTTATTTATTTAATTTTAGAGAGGGGAAGAGAGGGAGTGAAACATCAATGTGAGAGAGAAACATCAATTGGTTGCCTCTTGAACACGACCTGACCAGGAACCAAATCCGCAACTAGTCAAGTGCCCTGACAAGGAATCAAAACAGTGACTTTTCACTTCGTGGAGCTAGGCCCAGCCCACTGAGCCACACCAGTCAGGGTTTAGTCCATGTTCTTGACCTCAGTGATATACAGTCTCTTTAAGAGCATCTTGAACCCATCTTTTCATCTCTCACCTCGCTCCCCGTTCCAGGCCATCTCTCTCCTAGATGCCTATGTGAAGGCAGAAAAACTTTTCCTCTGCCCTCCTGTGTTCAGTAGTTGCAGGCTGTGAATTAAACTGACAGATTAGCAAGAATGAAAATGGATTTTTATTCAAGTACTAGGCAATTAGAATTTGGGGGCTTAAATACCAACTTACTAGGGGAAGCAGGGGTGGGGGAGAAAGGAACTTACAGGGGGAACAAGTGACTAGGAAAGTAAGGGGCCCTTAGGGACAGATGGGAGAAGCGTTGATAGGACTGTGATAACACCTGAGTTTATGGGATGATTAGATCAGTCTCCCCTGGTTGCTCCTGGGAAGGGGTTTGGAACAATTGAATCATTAGGAAAAAAGCCTATTTTCAAATGCCTTCCCCTCAAAATAATTTTCATGCCATAGAGGTTTATTCTGGACTCCTTTCCCTACGAGAGCTCCTGGCTGGTCTCCCTGCTTCCTCTCTTATTCTCTCTAGTCCCTTCTCTATGCCCAAGTAATCATTTCAAAATGCAAATTGACTATATCGACCCCAGGGCACCCCCCACTCCTCTCCCTGCTTTTACCCATAGCCCCAAGGGTAAGAACCCAAAGCACTGATAAGGTGTGCAAGCCACTGGTACTCTGCCCTGTCCCATCGGCCGCTGGCACCCCTCTCACTGAGCTCTGCCCTGGCTGGCCTGGGGGTTCCTTCAACAGAGACATATGCATATGCTGAACCACCCCGCCACTTTTTCCAGGCAACCCCACCTCTCCCCTGGGTCACACTGCTAACCTCATTTTCTCAGGGAGGCCTGTGTCCTCCAGGCAGGGTCCCTTCCGCTAGGGGGAGCTCTCTGAGCCCCGTGGGCCTTGTTATGAGTGAACACGCAAAGGAGACATCCAGGGAAAGAAGGGCCAGCAGGGGGACAAGGCTAGGCCCAGGCAGGACTTCCAGACTCTGTATGCCAGAGACACCTCAGCGTGGGGAGGAGATGAAGGGCCTCTGCTTAGAAACATGTTTTGTTTTGTTTTGTTTACAGATCTTTAAAAATTTTTTTAGAGAGAGGAAGGGAGGGAGAAAGAAAGGGGGAGAAACATCAATGTCTGGTTGCCTCTCATGTGCCCCCTACTGGGGACCTGGCCCACAACCCAGGCATGTACCCTGACTGGGAATAGAACTGGTGACCCTTTGGTTCACAGGCTGGCACTCAATCCACTGAGCCACACAAGCCAGGGCAGAACCATATTTTAAGATGCATAAAATACAGTGCATTACAAAAGGACTGCTAATATTGAAATGCAAATACCAGATTACAAAAACACACACCAAGTTATGATATAGAAATAGCTGTGATTCTTTATTAACTCATCACATTACAAGATATAGAGGTAGGACCAATCAGCACCAGCAACACCAGGGAGCTTTGGCACCTGCAGCCGGGTGGGAGCCTGGGAGATTGCTGTGTGACAGCCCCAAGCACTGCGAATTCTGCTGCCTCCATTCACAACTGAAGGAAATGCCAAGTTTCAGTTAGAGGTTAGAAAAAAATAAAGATAGATTTTGTTTTTCTCATCTCAGCTCTTAGACCTCCCCAACCCTGGATCCCTAGGCCATAGGTTAAGAAGCCCCACGAGGAAGGATGGAAGAAGCAGCCACCTATGGAGGCTGTCCCAGAAAATCTCCAGAAGGCAGTGTGGGCTGAGGGCTGGCATGGAATCCCAACTCAAAGGCATTCTCACTTTGTGGGAAGCAAGAAGAACAAAGGGGGCAGGCCCACAGCCTGGTTGGGAGAGGAAGCAGGACTTTCTGCGACCATCTGGCCAGTGTCACTGTCCCCAGCAAAGAAGGTGAACCCTTGGGTGAGGGGGTGCCCCACCCTGGGTGGCAGGAGGGCCGGCAGAGCTCACCTGCCTAGAAGTGTCAGAGGGAGTTGGGGTGCAAGCAGCCCCCGAGGAATGCATTGCAGTAAGGGCACAGAGAGCCGTGGAAAACCGGGCAGGAGCCAGCCAACTGTTGCCGTTTCAAAGGCTACAGCTGGGAGTGCAGAGGCTGCAGGGAGGGGCCCCAATGCACAATGCAGGCCTGCAGTGGTCCTTCCTTCACGGGTGTCACCACTTCTGCAGACCCTGGGGGCCAGAGTCCCCTAGGCTTCTGCTCACTCCACGACGATCGTCTCTAGCCCCTCCTGGTGGCAGCACCACACTGTCCTTCCTGCCCTCAGTGTACAGTCCTGGCCGGACAGATGAGCCTGGTGGTGACCCATTCTCGGCCCAGTGGCGAGCACCTGCCCCTACGTGGCTGTGTGGCCCAGAGGACCCCCTCCTGGGATTCTGCTGGGGCAGTGGGGAGGAAACAGCAGGGCTGGGGGGATCGGAAAGACCACCCTCGGTCTCCACCACCTGGTCCCCATGGTTGGCCCAAACTCAGCCACCAGTTTCAGGGTGTGACACCCTCCAGTCAACTCATCCTGGCCCCTCTTCCCATCACTCTGGACCTGACCACCCCACTCCCTGACCCTGGCCCACAGCACTCCCATTCCTGACAGAGGCCTCTCAGTCTCTAGGGGTCAGGGCATAATTCCACCCCCCATCCTGAGTCATCCCCCCAGGTCCCCTCCCTGCTGCTCCTCCTGCCCCAAAGCCAAAGTGTGGAGGGGGAGAGGTGAGCTTCCCAAACTTTAGTTACTGACAGGCCAGCTCCTTAATTCTTACTGGTTCAATTTCCTTAAATCAACTCATTTTAAACTTCAATACACATTAAAAAAAAAAAAAAAAAAACCTTTGTATCACAGCACAAATGAAAATTCTTATCCCTTGCTACAAATAGAAGGTGCCTGCAAAAACAGAGGCACTCGGAACAAGCCAGTTTCCTCCAGAAGGCTCCACAAGGCCAGTCTCAGTCCGTCCAGTTCATCAGCAAGTTGGGGAAGCAGCATTGGCATCCAGCCTGCAGGAAAACGGAGGCTGGTCACTGAATCAGGCCCCAGCACCAGTCCCCCTCAGCCACTGCCCCTGCCTTACTGTCCTGGCAGAAATATCTCTGCAGAGGCGAATGCCCAGGCCCTACCTGCTCCCAGGCTTCCATCTTGCCCCAGGTGAGGGCCTGGGCTGAAAGCAGAAGACAAATGCCCAGCATCTTCAGATCTGAACCCATCCCCAAAAGCCACTTTCCCCCTCCGGGGCCCTCAGGGCCACTGCAGCCAGGGCCAGGACTAGGAGCAATGGCGGGGAGGCCCCAGTGCCCGCCCTGAGCCTGTGTTGAACTAACTCCTTTATGGTTTGTCCCCTTCCCAGTTCCACAGAGGACTGGGGAAAGCCCGGGGTGGCACACGAATGAAAGTGTAAGTGAGCGCCATGCCATAAAGGGAGAGGAGGAGCTGGACCGCTGGGGGCCCCGGAGGCGATTGTGCCAGCTTCCAGCCCCCCTGCACCTGGCACCTGGGAGGCCAGCCCAGCTCTGCGCCAGTCACTGTGCCCATCGCCTACATAGATCAGCCCCTTTACTCCCGAAAACATCCCACTGTCCCTATTTTACGAAGGAGGAGCATTTTCTGTCCTCAACATGCCTTTATCCCGCCGACTACAAGGTCCTGGGAAGGGAGGCAGCCATGGGAGTCGGTGCAGGCAGGGTCACTCCGCCGAGTCCCCTGGCTGGAGGCCGCACCAGCTCCAGCCATACCTTCCCCCTCCCACCGCCCACACCCTTCTCAGACCTGGGGGAGAGGCCTGGGGATCCTCGAGTAAACGGGAGTCGGATAGGATCGGGTGGGGTGTGGTGGGGTTCAGGTTGCGGGGACGAGGGTGTGAGCTGCCTGCCCCTCAGCGGGTCCGCCGCATTCGCGAAGGCACCGCCTTGTCCCACCTGAGGCCGGACCCAGAGCAGCTCGGCGAGCTCCCGCGGCGGCCGCTGTCGCGAGCCGGGCGCTGCTCCGCACCCCGCCTCCTCTCACGGCTGGCGGCGGCGGCAGCCGGTGCTGCGGCCCCTTTAAATCCGGGCCGCCCCGCCCTGCGCCGCCGACTCCGCGGCGGCCCCGGATCCAGGCCGGGCCGCGGCTCTCGCCGCCCAGCCCAGCCCAGCCCATCCCGGCCTGGCCCAGCGGCTGAGAAAGGCCCTGCACCCGCGCCCCGCGCCCCGGAGGAGCCGTTCCCGGCCCCGCCCGGCCCCGGGCCCCGCCCTGCCCCGCCCCGGGGCCGGGGCCCCCGCGGCCCCCCGCGGCCCCCCACCCCGCGCCCCGGCCCCGGCTCCCCGGGCCATGCGGCCTCGGCCCCGCCGGCGCCCGCCGCGCACCAGAGGAGATGAGGCTCCGCAATGGCACCTTCCTGACGCTGCTGCTGCTCTGCCTGTGCGCCTTCCTCTCGCTCTCCTGGTACGCGGCCCTCGGCGGCCAGAAAGGTGAGCTCTCAGCGCCCCTCAACTCAGCCCGCACCTGGGCGCACCTGGGCGCCGCGGCCGAGCGGGTCCGGGCAGTGGCCGCGGGAGGCGGGCGGAAGCCGATGCGGGCGCCCTTCCCCGCCCGGCGGAGCGGGAGGACGCCCCTCCCATCCTCGCCCCCACTTGTTTGCTGCCGGAATAACGAAATTCTCTTCTGGCCCGCGTTGGGCCGCGGGGCCGGGGCATCGCAGGGGCCCCCTTGAGGCGCTGGGGCCCGCCTCCATGAGTACAGTTACGCCCATGCTAGGGGTGGTCGCTCCCACTGAGTAGCTCGGTACCTAGGAATTCTCAGAGAGGGACAGAGATACAAGGTCACAGCGGTGGCAGTGCCAGGTGGTTCCCAAGGTACCAGCTCCAGGCACCTGGGCAGGAGTAAATGTTGTGTTCCTGAGACAGGTATCAGGGGACAGCCAGACATCCAGGCAGTGACCCTCTACCCCACCCCACACTACCCTTCACCCCAGCCCACTGCCAGGCACTCCCTGGGGTATCCGCAGCCTTCTACGACATCTGAAGCCCAGAACTGCCCCACAGGGCCCTCCTGGGTGCTGGGCCAGATGGCCCAGGGGTGTGTGGAGGGCCTTACGAGTGGCCAGCCTAGCCCCTGCTACCCATTAACTCGCTTTGTGCGGTGCCATGGTTTGGTCAAGCTGGCCAGTCCACCACCCAGGCGCTCTGACTCTGGCCAGCACACTTGGGAGAAGCAGGTGGGGGAGACAGGCTGTAGTCACTTGGTGTTGGCTGGGGTGGCTGGGGCCGCACTGGAGGCACGGGGAAAAGCTGCTTCCTTCCTGCCTCCTGGCCTTCCTGTGGAAGGCCCAAGCAGGGTCAGGCTGAGGCCAGGGGACCCTCTGCCTACCTCCTACCTCCTGCTTCCCAGTCCCCTATGGGAGGATGGAGGGGGAGGGCTGGTGGAGAGGCTAGAGCCCTCCTGACCCTCCAAACCCCAATAGCCCCCACCTACTCCTGCCCGCCCAGCCTAGCCTAGCACAGCCCTCCCGTTTGGGTGGAGGCCAGGACTCAGCACAGGGAGGCCTTGCTTGGGGCAGAGTTCTCTGTAGGTCTCTAGGTGGGGGTGTCACCTGGAGGAGGGCACTTTGAACCCTTGGAAGAGTGACTGTGCAAGCAGAGTGGCAGGAGGCCACTCCTTGGCTGGGGTGCAGTTTCCATGGGCCTCCTGCGGCAGCCACGGGCCCTCTGTCTGATATCAGGACTGCAGCGAAAGCCTCACCAGGACCCTTCTGTGGAGGCCTGGATGGCATAGGGGAGCTAGTGCCCAGAGCAGTGGAGTGAGGGGACTCCAGGGGCTCCATTTGGGGCCCACTGTCCCTGAAGGGGGCATCGAGGAGGCTGGTACTCTGAGGGCCTCTGGAGTACCCTCAGCCAAAGAATTGTGGAACTCAGGTGCACGGTTCCTTGTCCCTGGGTGTGCCCAGGAGCCAGAGGTGTGGGGAGGGGTGCTGCTGTTTCGGGAGGCCCAGCAGGGCCAGATCTTTGGCGGCCTCAAGAGAAAGCCTGACTCCGGACTCTTATGTGACTCTGCTCATTCTTACAGACAGCTGTATTAAGCCTGTGGGGAAGCCAGGCTAAACCAGGCTGAGGCCAGACTGCATCCTAGCTTCCAGGGTGCAGCAGGTGGGAAGCCCAGGCACCCATACTTGGGGTAAGGGCAGAGGAGCCTGGGCCTGTGGGGAAGGGAGGAGGTGGGCAGGTAGCCAGAGAGGAAGGAAGCAGCAGGAGAAGGTGACATCCAGGAAGCCCGGGGCCAGGAAGGATGTGTAGGCCTTGGCGAGACAGGTCCCAGGTGAGGGTTCACAGTCAGGCTGGACCCTGTCTGTGCAACAGCTCTGCCGGCCCTCTCACTGGGGCCCTCAGCCAAGGGTCTGCTGAAGGCCTGTCCCTGCAGAGGACAGCAGATGCCCCAGGGGCCAGCTTCAGCCACACCACACTCCCTAGCATCCCAGTATCCGGTACTTGAGCAGGAATGGACACCCTTCTGGTTTTGTTTTTGTTTTTTAATTGATTTTAAAGAGAAAAAGGAAAGGGCAAGGGGAGAGAGAGCAAGAGACAGACAGACAGAAACATTGCCTTATTGTTCCACTTACTTATGCACTCATTGGTTGCTTCTCAAATGTGCCCTGACTGGAGACTGAACCCACAACCTTGGCGTATGGGGAGGACGCTCTGACCAGCTGAGCTGCCCTGCTAGAGGCTGGGAGCCCTTCTTGACCACTGGGAGGATGGGCGCAAGTCCTGGAGAGGAGGTGAACACCTGCCCCCCTCCACCTCCTGTCCTGCCTGCCGGTTGGTGGCAGACCTTCCCTGGGCCCGGTTCCAGCCTGTGCCCCTCTGGGTCTGTTCCCCCTTCCCTGAGTAAGGGGCACAAGGCCAGTTTCTTCAGCCAAGAGGGGACCAGAGGGAAGGTTGTGGTCCATGGGCCTCAGGCATCCTGGTTACTCTGCATGCAGTTGGGAAAACCTCTAATAGTGGCCACAGCTGCAGTGCTTCCCTGGAGCCAGCTGCACTGGGGGCCAGGCCCCCCACACCACCTCCCTGGGGCAGGAAGGTGTAGCTGGAAGGAGAAGCCAGGTCCCCTTAGCCCCGGCACCCAGGAACTCCTGCCCATCCCCCAGAAACCAGGGGCTCCCAGACCTTTGCCTTCCCATCACTCAAGCTGCTCTCCCAGCCCACTATCCACTTCAGTCCAGCCACCCAGGCACAGGAAGGTAGTGAAGAGCCATGAGGGCCTAGCAGAGCTCTGGCCTGGGTTCAGCACCTGGGTAGGCATGCACACAGCTTCAGGTTCTGGCTTTGACAAGCAAGGAAAGATTGGACCCATGAGCAAGAAGCCAGGGATGAGGGTCAGGCTGAGGACCTTGCAGGAAGTAGGCAGAGCAGGAGCAGGGGCAGGGTGCTGAGGGACCCGGTCTCAATGTTCAGGGAAATGACAGAAGGCCCCGGGGCAGGGGGGCAGGGGCAGAAGCCAGGCCTAGCAATCATAGGGCCCATCACCAAGTCTTAGTAAATGGGGGAAGCTTAGGACCTGGGCAGAGGGCCGTCCCTGGGAAGGGCAGCCGGGGTCCAGAGCAGGCTGTGTCCATGCCTTGGTGGTCAGGGTGATGCAGGGTGGCTGTGGGTACTGCTGCCCACCTGGCCTGTCCACTGGGGGCAGACCAAGGTTGGGCTGAGCTCATCCTACTTAAAGATCAGAGAGCGGGGAGGACAGGATGAGACACGGTAGGGGAGGCCTCCTCACATTCCCCCTGCTTCACAAAGGGCCTGCTGCAGGGGGCTGCCTTGGGCAGAGCTTAATGGCTCCACTGCACTGGGGAGGTGGCAGGGACCAGTGGGTAGATGGCTGGGGACTTAGGCAGAAAGGAGGCCACTTGCCATGTCTTGGTGTCCAAGTAGCTCTGAATTGCCTCCTGACGGGTCTCAGCACCTCCCCCATGAGCATCGGGGATGGCCAGCTCCTGTTCAGGGGTTCAGATTTCCAGGGTAACCTGGCCCTGGAACTTAGCGAGGAACCTGGAAGATTCGGTAACCTGAGTTCCCCCCTGCACCCCTCCCCACCCATGGGGCTATCCCGGGTAGGTCGGGTGTGCGGGTGCAGGTTGGGGCAAGCTGGGTATGAAGTGCTGCAGAAGTAGCTGTGTCCTGAGGTGACTTGCCTTGGCTGTGACCCCCAGTGCCCATGGCTGTGGGCAGTAACACCATCTAGGGCCTTCTGAGGCCTGTGACCTCACCAGGGACTGAGCGGCAGAAGAGCTGCCAGGGCTGGGAGATGGAAGCCAGGCCCGGAAGGAGCTGTATGCAGCAGGAGGCAAAGATGACCAGCAAGGCCTGGGGGGGGTTGTTGCTTGTCTCATCTTGCTCACTGGTCCCTGCCTGCCTGACCAGTGGGGCCAGGTGTGGGCACCCTGGGGAGTCCTCCACCCTGTCAGGCAGCCCCATCTCTGTGCTGCTCCTTGACCAGCACCCCGAAGCCTGGAACTGGGGCCCAGCTGGAGGTTCTGACGCAGGTCTCCTTCGGAGCTGTCCTCGGGGCCTTCGGAGCTGGTCTCTCTTCATTGCTGACTCACCGAGTGACCCTGGACTAGTGTCTCAGCTTCATTTGCTCATTTGAGTGCTGGGGACAGGAGTAGCCACCCCTGGGGCTGGCTGAGACTGAAGGAATCCAGAGGTGGTGGCTAGTGCACAGTTGAGCAACCAGTGATGACCATGAGGACAATGACTAATGGGCACCAGGGCACTGGTCACAGACCCTGTGTCCAGGCTCAGTCCCACATGGAGGATGGGAAGGGGAGCTCAGGGAGGTTGTCCATCCCCAGAGGGCCTTGGGCATGGGGCTGCCTGTGATCTCTCTGTGAAGCAGGGGAGGGAGAGGAGGGAGGGGGCAAGGCTGAGTGCTAAGAAGCTCTTGAGGAAGGGCTGGGGCCTTGTGACCTTCATGGGACCTTTGGGTGTACTAGCTTCTGGAAGGAGCAGATGCTGCAAGGAGAAGCCATAAGGGTCTTTCGGAGTCACTGGGTGGAAAGGATTTAGTCTGAGGCTATTCCAGCCTCTGCTTAGGAATGCTGCACCCAGGGCCTGAAGTGGCCCTGCAGCCCTCCCACCTCAGAGGGAAGGAGAGGGTGACGGGGTGGGGGGAGTACTGGAAAGCGCTTGTCCTCCCAGGGGATGCTTTTCTCCCCCAGGGGGGCCAGTGTGACTTCAGAGCGCCCCATGCAGCCCCAGAGAGCTCAGGTGTGGCAGGTGCGAGGACAGGTGCAGTCAGTCTGTAGCAGTGGCCCCCCGCCGTTTTGGCACCAGCTTTCATGAAAGACAGTTTTTCCACAGACCAGGGGAGGCACTTTATAGCCCGCCACTAGGTAGAGCTTAATTGTCACTTGCTGCTCGTGGATAGGGTTTTGCTACCAGTCCGCAAGCCATTGATTCATCCTGGCCTGCATGCAGTCAGACCTGTCTGCTAATGATGATCTGTGCTTGCAGCTGCTCCCCACGCTCATCCCTGCCTCAGGTCCGCCTCAGGTCCTCAGAAGGTAGACTCTCATCCCTGGAGCACGCGACCTAGACCTAGATCCCTCGTGAACGCAGTACACAGTAGGGTTCTCGCTCCTGGGAGAATGTAATGCCACCCATGATCTGACGGCAGGCAGAGCTCAGGCCATGATGCCAACAATGGGGAGCATCCATAAATGCAGATGAAACGTTGCTACCTCTCCCGCCTGCCCGCCGCTCGCCTTCTGCTGTGCTGCCTGATTCCTAATAGGCCACGAGCCAGTGGCAGTCTCTGGCCCTGGGATTGGGGACCCCTGGTGTATAGCACCTATGCGCGAAGATGTGTGCGCCAGCATCCTCGAAGGGACCGTAGGTCCGCTCTGGGGCGCCCCCTGGTGACAGCATGTGGACCACCCGCAGGCGATGTGGTGGACGTGTACCAGCGTGAGTTCCTGGCACTGCGCGACCGGTTGCACGCCGCCGAGCAAGAGAGCCTCAAGCGCTCCAAGGAGCTCAACCTGGTGCTGGACGAGATCAAGAGGGCCGTGTCGGAGAGGCAGGCGCTGCGGGACAGAGACAGCAACCGCACCTGGGGCCGCCTAACCGGTGAGGGCCTGGGCCAGGCGTCAGGGAGGTGGAGCTGGTGGCGGCCCCGCTGTCTCACCTGTCCTTTCCTGGCCCGCCCAGAGGACCCACGCCTGAAACCGTGGAACATCTCGCACAAGCACGTGCTGCACCTGCCCACTGTCTTCCACCACCTGCCGCACCTGCTGGCCAAGGAAAGCAGCCTGCAACCGGCCGTGCGTGTGGGCCAGGGCCGCACTGGAGGTAGGGGCAGGGCTGGGAGTGGCCAGGGACCAGGTGGGCGGTCCACTGTCGGGCCTGACCCACCCGTGGTCCCGGCAGTGTCGGTGGTGATGGGCATCCCCAGCGTGCGGCGCGAGGTGCACTCCTACCTGACGGACACGCTGCACTCGCTCATCTCGGAGCTGAGTCCACAGGAGAAGGAGGACTCAGTCATCGTGGTGCTGATCGCAGAGGCGAGTGGGTGGGGCGCGGGGTGGGTGGGGCGCGGGGTGGGTGGGGATGAGCTCAGAGGTGGTGCACGCACCAGATAACAAGGAGCAGAAAGGGAAACGGGGTGCCATTCCAGAGGAAGAAGCTAACAGAGGGTCAGTGCCATTCACCAATTTGTCAAAATAAAAAGTTAAAAGGGAAGAGTCCTGGCTGGTGTCGCTCAGTGGATTGCCTGCTGGCCTGTGGACTGAAAGGTTGCTGGTTTGAGTCCCACTCAGGGCACATGCCTGGGTTTCAGGCCAGCTCCCGAGTTGGGGGCAGGCAAGAGGCAACCTAGTGAAGTACCTCTGGCACACCGATGTTTCTCTCTCTCTCTTTTTGCCCTCCCTTCCTTTCTCTCTAAAAATAAATAAAATCTTTAAAAAATTTTTTAAAGGAAAGAAACACTGTAGTGCCCCCTTGTGGAAATGCCATTTACCTAGGGTGCCCAGACTCCACGCCCCAGGTACATCCCCAAACGGCTCTTCCTGAGACACCTGTGGCCACCAGGCCCAGCCATACTCACCCTTAGGAGAGGGAACCCAGTCCCTCCGTGTGGGGGGTCATCTGAAGCTCAAGTCCCACCCCTGAGCCCCTTCTTCCAGGCCTTTTGTGCTGGCAATCCCACTTAGGGAGGGTGCTTGGTCTCCCCACAGACTGACCCACAGTACACCTCAGTAGTGACGGAAAACATCAAGGCCTTGTGAGTACTGGCAGCTGACCCAACTGGTGGAAGGAGGGCCCTTTGCGGGATGCACAAGGTAGTGCCCTCTGAGGGTGGGAGCTTCCCCTGTTGGCTGAAAGGCAGTGGGTGTACAGAGGTGGCGCGACCCCTCCAAGCCCCATTGCCTCTGTAGGCTGGGTGTGGTGTGGGTGGTGTCTGCCTAGTGGGCCATAAGAAAGGGGGAGGGCCTGGCTGGCCCCGCTCTGCCCCTGCCCCAGGCCCTGGAGGCTGCACACCACTGGGCCTTTCTGTCTCCCAGGTTCCCCACGGAGATCCATTCTGGGCTCCTGGAGGTCATCTCCCCTTCCCCCCACTTCTACCCTGACTTCTCCCGACTCCGAGAGTCCTTTGGGGATCCCAAGGAGAGAGTCAGGTACTAGCATTGCCCCCTTCCGGCGCCCCCAGCAATGGCCAGAGCCTGGGCTATTGGCCGCAGGGCCCCCGCTTCTCCATCAGAGGCCCCTGCACGGGGTGGGGTGTTCTGCCCACACCCAAGGGGGAGGGTTTGAGCTTCTGAGACCCCTGCCCCTGGCCGACAGGTGGAGGACCAAACAGAACCTCGATTACTGCTTCCTTATGATGTACGCGCAGTCCAAAGGCATCTACTATGTGCAGGTCAGCACCGACCCCCTGCTTTGCCCCCTGACCCCAAATCCTGGCTGGGCCTGCGGGCTGCATGCTGCCCTGCCCTGCACCTGTCCTGAGTCCCCTCTGCCCCTCACTGTGCAGCTGGAGGATGACATAGTGGCCAAGCCCAACTACCTGAGCACCATGAAGAACTTCGCACTCCAGCAGCCCTCCGAGGACTGGATGATCCTGGAATTCTCCCAGCTGGGCTTCATTGGTCAGTTCCCCACCCCTGCCCTGCTGACCTGAACAGAGCTCCTCAGTCTCACCCTCCTCTACTTCTCTGTCACAATCCCCCCAACCTTGCTCTGGGCCCCAACCCCACACCTGGCAATGTCATGTTAGGGACCTCTTGCCTGGAGTGGCCACTGCAGCACATCTAGCCTGTTCCCACCTGCCCTCAGAGTCACACCTGCCTGCAGCTGGCTGCAGGGTTTGCTGTGGGACCCTCCCCTGTGGCTCCCACAGGGACTGCGAGGAAGTAGGGCAGGGCAGAGCTGCCCACTCAGCACCCCCTCCCCCACTTTTCCCATCAGGGAAGATGTTCAAGTCGCTGGACCTGAGCCTGATTGTGGAGTTCATCCTCATGTTCTACCGGGACAAGCCTATTGACTGGCTCCTGGACCACATTCTGTGGGTGAAGGTCTGCAACCCTGAGAAGGACGCGGTAAGCAGGGCTAATGGAGACAGGCTGGGCAGTGGGGCGCGCAGCCTCCCGCGGGGACCGGGTCTGTGGGCACACTCCTGACTCAAGATAAGGCCTGTCCTCTGAGGCGGGGCATGAGTTCAGTCCTGGAGTATTGCTCTCCCTCCGCAGAAGCACTGTGACCGGCAGAAGGCCAACCTCCGCATCCGCTTCAAGCCGTCCCTCTTCCAGCACGTGGGCACGCACTCCTCCCTGGCGGGCAAGATTCAGAAACTGAAGGTGGGCTGGGCCTCATGTGAGCCTGGCTGAGTGCGGGCAGAGACTCGGCGGGCATGGGGAAAGGGGCCAGCAGGGCCAGGCCAGGCCCCTCTCCAGCACCACTGTCCCTCCTGCACCACAGGACAAGGACTTCGGAAAGCAGGCACTGCGGAAGGAGCATGTGAACCCCCCGGCAGAAGTGAGCACGAGCCTCAAGACATACCAGCACTTCACCCTGGAGAAGGCCTACCTGCGCGAGGATTTCTTCTGGGCCTTCACGCCTGCTGCAGGGGACTTCATCCGCTTCCGCTTCTTCCAGCCACTGCGTCTTGAGCGGTTAGTGACAGCACCCACAGGCCCCCTGGGAGGAGGGGCAGGGTGGCTGCCAGGGTCCAGGCCTTGCTGCACATTTCTCTGACCCCCAGTAAATTCCTCAACGCTCCTTGCCATGCCTCAGCTTCCTTGTCTGAAGAGTAGGGTGGGTAACAGCAGCTACTCTGTAAAGACTACATCAGGCAGGACACAGGGGCTCAGCGACATTGCCCATCACCCTCGTCCCTATGAGGAAGGCCCCGGTTACCTTGCACAGCCTCGGTAACCTCGCCTGGCCCTGGTGGCCAGCCTGGTCCACCACCCAGGCCCAGGCCTGGCCTCTGCTCTGCTGGGCAACATTCCTGGGCAGTGCCCCACCCTGCAGCAGCTCACAGGCCTGCCTGGCTGCAGGTTCTTCTTCCGCAGTGGGAACATCGAGCACCCGGAGGACAAGCTCTTCAACACCTCTGTGGAGGTGCTGCCCTTTGATGTGAGTGTGGCGGGGTGTGGCTGTGACCTGAGGCCGGCCTCTCCCACAGCCCCTGGCTACAGCCCCTCGATTTTTGCCCCCAGAGCCCGCAGGCAGACAAAGAGGCCCTGCAGGAGGGCCGCTTGGCCACTCTCCGGTACCCTCGGAGCCCTGATGGCTACCTCCAGATAGGTGAGTGGGGTCAGGCAGGCAGAGGTGGGGGAGAGCCTGGATGGAACAGAGGTCCTGGGGCAAGCTCTCAGTGCTGTCCTCCCCCAGGTTCCTTCTACAAAGGTGTGGCTGAGGGTGAGGTGGACCCCGCCTTCGGTCCCCTGGAAGCACTGCGCCTCTCCATCCAGACAGACTCACCAGTGTGGGTCATTCTGAGCGAGGTGAGCCAGGGCACAGGGAACTAGGGGCTGTTTCCAGGAGCTACAGAGCCAGCTCTGTGGCCCCTGCTGACCCCAGCTGGCTCTTTCAGATCTTCCTGAAAAAGGCCGACTAAGGGAGGGCTTCTAAGGACTGGCCCTGAAGCCCAGGATGCCAGGGATGTCTTCGCTGCTGTCCCCAGAGGGCCAGAGGTGGTCCACCCAGCCTGAGGGGTTGTTCCTGGTACCTCTCAGCAGCCTGGGGTCGCCGCTGGCCCGGACGCCCCAGGAGCCGGTGCTGCCCACCCGCCCAGCCGCGGGAGGAAGCGGTGGCCCCCACACTGTGCCTGAGGCTGGCCTGTGCCGCCCTGAACCGTTCGCAGCCGGCTGGCTTGAGCCAGGCCATTTTGGAAGAGCGTTTTCCTGGGCGCCCACAGTCTCCGGCGCGAACACTGGAATGCATATACTACTTTATGTGCTGTGTTTTTTATTCTTGGATACATTTGATTTTTTCACTTAAGTCCACATATACTTCTATAAGAACGTGACTTGTAATAAAGGGTTAACAAAGTATGTGCCTCCTGCATGGTGCTCTGAGCCCCAGCTGGTGGAGGGGGGCAACAGCAAGGTGATGTCACCCTGCTGCAACCTCCGAACAGCTCCTTAACACCCTCAAGCCCATTTTCCCAGGACAGTTTGATCTAGGTTCTGGGGCACCTTGAAGGATATGCATGCTCATGGGTGGAGCCCTGTGGAATCTGGGGCCCTGGCCCCCTGGACCCCACAGGCTCCACAAGGACCCTCAAGTGCTGCTACTTTCCATTACCCACCCCAACTGCCTGAGGTGGGGCCTCTCAAACCCAAGACATCTCCCCACCTCCTCGTTTCTCCTTCGCTGGTCTCAGCCTTGCCCTCCTCCGGTCCCGAAGGCCCCTACACAGTTTCTGAAACATTTTAGGGACTCCTGTCCACTTCGGGGCCATTGCTCACATTGTTGCCCTGCTTGGAAAGCTTCTCCCCTGCTGACTTGGCTAAAAGTCACCTTTTTTCTTTTTGGATGTTATTTCTGGCCAGCAGGCCCCCTCGAGTCCAGTCCCTCAAAGCACCCGGACTTTTTCTTGAAAGCACTATCATGAGGACACTGCCCACTTCCATGGTCCCCACGGCTCCATGGCAGCGTGCCCCGAACACTTCCACTATTCTAGATGAAAGGGATCGAGTGCTGACAAGAAAGGGTTCCTGAGGTCAGCTATGAGGACCAAGGGACAAGGAATACGGGCAGGCCTAAGAGGAAGGGGGCAGGCGAGGAGAGTGCTGGTCGCAGGGAGTAGGGGCCGTGGGGTGGACCTCGGTAAGGGCGAACATCTGCGGGCTGGCCGTCCTGCTCCGCAGGCTGGGAGCAGAGCGGAAGTGGACAGATTTGAGACTGCATCCATCCTGCCCGAGGGAGACCCCTTTCCTTTCTCTGCCTGGCTCCCACTGCCCCCAGGAAGCCTAGCCAACTGCTGTGGCCCAGGGCTGGGCCCTGCCAGGCTCCACATCGTCCGACCTAGAGAGAGCCTTTGGGATCCGGTCATGAGCACTTTAATTAGAGCCTGGGATAAGGGCAAGCACCGCCGCCCGCAACACCCCCCACCCCCGTTCTCCAGACGACCCGGCTCTTCTCCAGCCCCGCGGACCCCGTGTCCTCGGCCTCAGGTGCTGGGCAGCAGTGCCCCGATGTTGTCCAGGAGTGCAGAGCGCAGCGAGGCCGGGAGGAAATGGGCTAGCAGACCCAACCCCGCCAGCGCCACCAGCAGCCAGAGCGCGTGCGCACTAGCGTACAGCGGGGCCAGCCTGCAAGCAGAGCTCAGTGGGGGTGGGGGGGGCGGGGCAGGTAGCCCCGCCCCTGGCTCGCGGCCCCACCCTACCCGGCCTACCAGCCCCTCCAGGACTTCCACCCCAGCCCTCTTCCCGAGTGCCCAAAATGGCCCAGTATCAGGCCAGCTCCCCAGCTGTTCTGATCCAGCCAAGCGGATCAGGCCGCCTTTCCCTGCACTGGTTCTCACCTTTGCTGCGGCGAGCGCGCGTAGCCCTGAAAGTAGCGGAGGCGCGCGAACAAGTAGGCTAGTCCGCACAGAGCCGCTGCACCTAGGGGAGGGCCGGACGGGGCGGCGTGAGCTCACTGGTGCGGGGACCCTTGGGGTCCCGGTGCATGCGACCTGCCCTGCTCCCAGACCTTCGTGGAAGAAGACGCCGGCCACCCAGAGCGTGGCGAGGAACAGCGGGAAGTACTCGCTGCAGTTCACTCTGCGGTGGGGATGGGGCAGTGTGAGGGCATCCACCGGAGCCTCGGACCCTGTGGCCCAGGGCTCTCTCGCTCCACGCCCAGCCTCGCCCCCTCCCTCTGCGTCTCACTGGGCTCGGTATATGCGCTCGAACTCTGGTGGTCCGGTGGTCAGCGGCGGTGACACGCGGAAGGCCCTGCGTGCCGAGATCACCTGCAGGGAGAAGTAGGCTGGGGACGAAGGGGGTTGGAGTCAGGTCTGGCCACCTGACGCCCGCAGCCTCCCCCAGACCCTGCCTCCCATCTGGCCTCGCACTTTCTACTCCTGCCTCTACACTGAACTCGTTGGACTACACTCCAGGGGACCTCCAGTCCCGCTCTGCTCTGGGCTGGCCCTGCGTCAGTGACGCTCAGTGGGAAGGGCAGGGTGCATCCTGGAGCACCCTGGGAGTGTAGAGGAAGAGGATGCCAGTCACAGGGACACCTGCCATGGCCAAGCCGTTCAGACTTTCCTTGGAAACCATTTGACTTGCAAAATACAAGTGAATGCCCAGCTCCTCCTGTCCCCCCTCTAGATGTGGCTCTTGACTGGGGCTCCTGTTTCGGTTTCTCTGTGCAGGTACTCGGGCCTAAATCTAACAGACACACTCTCCCCCCTGCCCCTCGGCGTTGCAGCCGGGATTTCTTGTCCAACCCCAGGCCCCCTAGGGCTCTGCCACCTTCTTGGGGGGGGGGTGGGGACGGGACGGGGGAGGCTTGCCCTAGGTGATCTGCGTTGCAAGGGCCCTTCTTTTAACCCCAGGCCAGGCCCTCACCACACCCAGCCCCGATGCTGGGTGTCCCCAGCTACCTTCCTGCAAGTCCTGTGGCTCTGGAGCCCTTGGTGCACTGTGGGTGCCAGGGGTGGCTAGGCCCACACAGCGTGGGATCTGGGGGAGGCCCTGTGGCTACAGGACCAGGGGCTGAGGGCCAAGCTTGCTGATGAGTCCACCGGGCCCCTTCAGGTGTGTCCTCCAGGCTATGTCTTGTCCTAGCCCATATACTGTGGTGTCCCAAGCAGTGGGGACATCTGGCTCAGGAATGAGTCCTCTACAGCCAGCCTGAGAAGGGCACCAAGCTGGCATCTTTTGGGGCCTGGCATGTTTCAACCCTGTCCAACTCCACAGGGTCCCACCGCGGAGAGGCACCTTTGAAAGCAAGGCCCTGGAATGGGGCTTTCCTGCTGGGACACCTGGAGAGGGGACAGCTGGAGAGGGTGCGCCTGGCAGTAGCAGGGCTGCATTAGGCCCGTGTCTGTCCCACTTGGGCACTCGGCACCAGGCTGCCCATTCCTCCTGGCACACCTCTGCTCCCTGAAAGCCCCTGGTCTCCTGGAGGGTTTTTTATGCTGGTTGAGGTGCCACCACCTCAACTGCTCAGTGTCTGGCGTGCCTACTTCAGCCACCCCTCAGGGGCCTGTTTCTATCTGGCTGCCCTGTCAGCCTTGGTCCCTGTCCAGGGTTTCACAGTTCATCTTGCAGACATTCCTTCAGGGCTTACCCCTCCCCCTCAGCCCCAAGGCATCCTAGCCTCCAGTATTAGAGTCAGTGAGGTTAGAAGAATTCAACCCTGGAGAGTGGGCAGGAGGCCCCTCTTCTGCCCCTTACCTGAGCCCCAGGCCCTCCGGCACCTCCCAGGCCCTGCAGGGCACAGGGTGGGTTTCAGGCTGTGAGGCCCACCCACCTCCCAAATAGGAGCCAGCTCACCTTGCAACAGGACGCCCAGGAGGGTGACAGTGGCCAGAAGAGCCACTTCGTCCTTCATGGTGGTGCTGGTGGCTCTGCTGGGCCAGCAGGTGTGGAAGAGGGCTAGCTGCAAGCTCTTATCAGCCCCGGCCTAGCTGCCGCTCAGAGGCTGGCCCAGGAGAGGAGAAGCAGCCTATTCTCCCGCCCCTTCAAGATGGAGGGGGTTGAGGGGCAGGGCGTGACCACAGCCAGAGAGAGGCAGGGAGCCTGGTCATAGTGAATGGGCGGAAACCAGGGTCAGAAGAATCTGGGCAGGAGAGAGCAGTTGGCTGGGACGGCCTGGCCACTTCCTCCCAGTCCTTCTAGCTCCTGTGCCAAGCCCTATGCTGACAGAACTCCAGAAGTCCACCCGGCTGTGCTCAAGCCTCAGGTGTGTCCAGCCACCATGTCATCCTCGTGTTCCCCAGGTCCTGCACCCTCAGCAGGTCCCAGCCGGCCCTCCAGACCTTCCCTTGTCCTAGGTCTGGCTTCAGGAAACCGGAGTCTCCTAGCAGGGTGCCCAGGACCACTGTTTCCCGTCCATCACCAAGTCCCACTCATTCTCACACCCGCTCCCAGTGCCCCCTTCCAAACTCCACCCTGTCCCAGTCTATCTCACCTGGGCACAGGTCAAAGGCTCCTCATGGGTTTCCAGCCCAGACCTGACACCTACTCATCCACACCCACTTGTTTCTTTTCCCGCCTCCCAAACAGGGCTGTTTTGTAACTTGCAACTTTGACTGAGGGCAACCCAAGCCACCAGCCCACACTGGGCACAGCCAAGGGCTCGCTTTCTGCCAGGAAGCCTGCTGCCCACCTGCCTCACAGCCACCCAGGCTCCAAGTACCTGGGCAGTTCTGCAGGTGGCCTGACGGTGCAGGTAGGCGAGCCCAGCTGAACTCATCCTCTCCAGGCCTCTGACCCCGGGCCAGTCCCCTGCGGTTTCTGCCTGCCTGCAGCCCTCCTTCCCGAGGCCCTGACCCTCCCCATATGTAGGTCCTGTGTTCTGGACATAGCTGCCCCTGCCTCTCCCAGGATTGTGGGAAGGACATTGGAGCCAAAACTGACCGTGGAGACAAGGCTGACTCAAGGCAGGGAGACACAGTCCTGGAAACTTCCTTAGAACTTCAGAAAAGGGAGTTCAGGGTGAGGAGGGAGATTCCTGAAGGTGGCTGGAGGTGCACACCAGCCCGAGGGGAATGGAACCTCCATGACAGGAGGGAGGCGGCCTCACCTGGGCCAGCCATCCAGCCTGTCTGCATGGTGAGCCCACTTCTCCTTTCGGCTCTCGCTCCTTTGAAGCGGTTTGGTGAGAGGCGGCAGAGTGCACACCGGCACACGAGCACCAGCAGGAGAGGCAGGGCCACAAGCAAGCACCAGCTGTGCCACAGAGGGCAGGCACAGAGCTGCTAGGTCTGCAGCAGGCCTGGCTCACCGTGGTGGCCTGGCCCCCTTCACCTCCATGCCTTTGCACCCCACCCCCACCTCCTTTCCTGCTGCCCCAAGGCCAGGTTCCAGTCTGAAAGCAGTGTACCCCTTTTACTCTCCTCACCTGGCCAGTGCCAGTGAGTGGCCATTCTGGCCTCTCCGCCCCCACTCCAGCCAGCTGCTCCCCCCCCTCCGGGGGCACTGCAAACTCCTCAAGGGCAGGGCAGGGACCCCAGGTCTGAGTAGTAGGAGCTCAGTGACCGGATGGACGGCTGACAGATGCTTAGACGTGGACGGGAGCAGCAGGGAATACACACCAGGTGCTTCCTGCAGCCCTCTGGCTGCCCACTCGGCCTTCTGCCTTCCTCTTTGAGACCTGCCCTGACCACAGCCCCTGCCCTAGCTGCCCCTGCAGCCCCGAGTCTCCTGAAGGGTAGGGCACATGCTGGAGGGGGGTCAGTGCACCGAGTGGGTCTGTGTGCAGTGCGTGCCTGTCAGTTAGTATGTGCCATGCCCGTGTGTCCCTCTCAGGGTCCCAGTGCTTGGGAGTGAACCACAGCCCGTCCGTGGCCTGAGTGTGTATCTGTGGGTTCCTGTATGTGTTCAGGCCCTCTTCTCTGCCAAGCTATCGTTTGCTCTGAGGCCTCAACATCCTCCCTCCAAGCTCACATGTGTTTTCTTTGGCAACAGGAAGCTGACCAAGAACAAAGAGCAGTTCTGAGGAAGTCCCTGGTCACAACCCTGCAGCCCTCCCCAAGGCCTTCGGTCTGCACCTCCCTCCCTCTGCACTGGCCTGGCCTCTCAGGTCCCAGCCTGGGCAAAGTCTGCTCTGGCAACAGAGGGGCAGCCTAAGGCCCTCCAGGCACCAGCCCTCACCTCTCCCCCCACCCCCACCACCCTGCTAAGCAGCCCCAAGTCATTAGGAGGGAAGTGAGAAAAGTCCCCTCTGAACCCGGCAGAATGAGCCTCTGTGACTCAAGACCTATGCCCTCTGCACTACAGCCCCCACATGACCCTGGAGAATGTTCTGGTAGCTGGGGAGTGGAAAGGCCATCAGAAGAAAATAAATCACAACTTTGGTAGATAGATCATCATAAGCAGTGCACAACTCAGACCATAAGCTTAAACTAAAAAAGAAGAAAAAGAAAAGATTTATTTTGAAATTATTTTACTTACAGAAAATTGCAAAACCAGCCCCAGCTGGTGTGGCTCAGTGGATTGAGTGGCAGCCTGTGAACCCAAGGGTTGCAGGTTCAATTCCCAGTTAGGGCACCTGCCTGGGTTATGGGCCAGGTCCCCAGTAGGGGGCGTGTGAGAATCTGAGGTTTCTCTCCCTCTCTTTCTCCCTCCCTTCCTCTCTCTGAAAATAGATAAATAAAATCCTTTTATAAAAAAAGATTATTTATTTATTGTTAGAGAGAGGGGAAGGGAGAGAAATAGAGAGGGAGAGAAACATCAGTGTGTGGTTGCTTTGCGCATGCCCTCACCTGGCGACCTGGCCCACAACCTTTCGTTGACAGGCTGACGCTCAATTCACTGAGCCACACCAGCCAGAGCAAATAAATAAAATCTTAAAAAAAAAAAGTTGCAAAAATGGCACATTTCCCACATACCCTTCACCCAGTTTCCTCTAATATTGAAATTTTATATAACCATTTTTCCATTATATGAACTAAGAAATTAACATTGATGCAATATTATCAGCCATTTTAAATATCTTATTCAGGTATCACCAACTGTCCCATAAAATACTACAAAGGCTTCAAAAACATGCTAAGTTTGCCAGACACAAAACACCACATAGTGCATGATTTCCATTATATAAAATGGCCAGAAAAGGTGAAGCAATAGAGATGGAGAACAGATCAGGGGCGGCCTGGGGCTGCGAGGTTGAGGAATCTGATTGGGGTGATGAAAACGCCCAGCTCTCTTCTTCTCTCTTGCTCAATCCCCCCACCTCCCTACCAACAGCTGGCAGCCCGCTCTCCATCCCTGCGTCTGCCTCTTTTGTGCCTGTTGGTTCAGTTTGTTCATTAGATTCCACATATGGGTGAGATCATATGGTACTTGTCTTTCTCTGACTGGCTTATTTCACTCAGCATAATGTTCTCCAGGTCCATCCTTACTGTTGCAATGGGTAAAATTTTCTTCTTTTTCATGGCTGAGGAGAATCCCGCTGTGTAGATGTCCCATAGTTGTTTTACCCACTCATGTACTGTGGGCACTGGGCTGTTTCCATATCTTGGCAATTATAAGTAATACTGCAGTGAACACAGGGGTGCTTATGTTCTTTCAAACTAGGATTTTGAGTTTCTTCTGATAAATTCCTAGAAGTGGGCCCTGGCTGGTGTAGCTCAGTGGCTTGAGCGCAGGCCCGTGAACCAAAGGATCCCGGTTCAATTCCCAGTCAGGGCACATGCCTGGTTGCAGGCCGGTTCCCAGCAGGGGATGCATGAGAGGCAACCATACATTGATGTTTCTCTCCCTCTCTCCTTCCCTTCCCCTCTAAAAGATAAAATAAATAAAATCTTTTAAAAAGTTCCCTAGAATTGGAATCACTGAGTCAAAAGACAGAACTATTTTTAATCTTTTGAGGTATTTCCATACTGCTTTCCACAGTGACTGCACCAATCTGCATTCCCACCAGCAGTGCAAAAGGGTTCCCTTTTCTTCACACCCTCACCAACACTTGTTGTTTGTTGATTTTTTTTAAAAGAGTTTATTTATTTTTAGAGAGAGGGAGAGGGTGAAAGAGAGGGAGAGAAACATCAATGTGAGGTTGCCTCTCTCACGTCTCCCAGTGGGGACCTGGCCTGCAACCCAGGCATGTGCCCTGACTGGGAATCCAACCAGCGACCCTTTGGTTCACAGGTTAGCACTCCAATCACTGAGTGACACCAGCCAGGGCTGTTTGTTGATTTATAGATCACAGCCATTCTGACATGTGTGAGGTGATATCTTATTGTGGTTTTAATTTGCATTTTCTCTGATGATTAGTGACGATGAGCATCTTTTCATATGTCTATTCGTCAGATGTATGTTCTCTGAGAAGTGTCTATTCAGGTCCTTTGCCCATTTTCTAATTGGATTTTTTTTTTTTTTGGTTGGTATTGAGGGTTTTTTAAAAGATTTTATTCTTATTTATTTATTGTTTTAAACATATTTTATTGATTATGCTATTACAGGTGTCCCATTTTGCCCCCTTTATTCCCCTCTACCCTCCACCCCCCCTCCCACCCGCATTCCTCCCGTTTAGTTTATGTCCATGGGTCGTACAGATAAGTTCTCTGTTTTTTCATTTCCTATACCATTCTTAACCTCCCCCTGTCTATTTTCTACCTACTGTTTATGCTACTTATTCCCTGTACCTTTTCCCTCTCTCTCCCCCTCCCCTGCTGATAACCATCCATGTGATCTCCATTTCTGTGATTCTGTTCCTGTTGTAGTTGCTTGCTTAATTTTGTTTTGTTTCATGTTGTTTTTTTTATTTGTTTGTTTCATTTTAGGTTTGGTTATTGATAGTTGTGAGTTTGTTGTCATTTTAATGTTCATACTTTTTTATCTTTTTCTTAGATCAGTCCCTTGAACATATAATAAGGGTTTCATGATGATGAACTCCTTTAACTTGACCTTATCTGGGAAGCACTTGATCTGCCCTTCCATTCTAAATGATAGCTTTGCTGGATAGAGCAATCTTGGATGTAGGTCCTTGCCTTTCATGACTTGGAATACTTCTTTCTAGCCCCTTCTTGCCTGCAAGGTTGCTTTTGAGAAATCAGCTGATAGTCTAGTGGGAACTCCTTTGTAGGTAACTGTCTCCTTATTTCTTGCTGCTTTTAAGATTCTCTCCTCATCTTTAATCTTGGGTAATGTAATTATGATGTGCCTTGGTGTGTGCTTCCTTGGGTCCAACTTCTTTGGGTCTCTCTGAGCTTCCTGGACTTCCTAGAAGTCCATTTCCATTGCCAGATTGGGGAGGTTCTCCTTCATTATTTTGTAAACTAAGTTTTCAATTTCTTGCTCTTCCTCTTCTCTTTCTGGAACCCCTAGGATTCTGATGTTGGAATGTTTCAAGTTGTCCTGGAAGTTCCTAAGCCTCTCCTCATTGTTTTGACTTCTTGTTTCTTCATTCTGTTCTGGTTGAATGTTTATTTCTTCTTTCTGGTCCAAACTGTTGATTTGAGTCCCATTTTCCTTCCCATCACTGTTGGTTCCCTGTGTAATTTGCCTTTATTTCTCTTTTCGTAGCCTTCACTTTTCACTCTATTTTGTTACCATACTCAACTAATTCTTTGAGCATCCTGATTGGCAGTGTTTTGAACTGTGCATCTGATAGGTCGGCTATCTCTTCTTTGCTTAAGTTGTATTTTGTCTGGAGCTTTGATCTGTTCTTTCATGTGAGCCATAGTTTTTTTTTTTTGCTTGTTTGTTTGTTTTTTGCTTGTTTTTTTTTTTGTCTGGGCAGCCTATCGCATAGTAAGGGGCAGAGCATTAGTCATTCGCTAGGGTGGGGCAACCCACATCACTGCATGTGGCACTGTATGTAGTGTAGGGGTCCGAGAGGGAATAGTGCTGCTTGCTCTGCTCTCTACAGGTTTTCAGTCACTTCCCCAGCTACCCACAAGCAAATTGAACCCTTCTGGTGCTGATTCCCCAGGTGGGTGGGCTTGTGTACATTCTAGGACTCTGTGGATCTCTCCAATGAACTCTCCTGGGTGTCTTTGAATGTCTCCCAGCATCACAACACCCACAGATTTTTTCAGTCAAAGGTTTTAAGACTGTATTTCCCCGCACCAGAACCCTGGGTTGTGCTGTCTGTCTCACTCCCCAGTTATTCCTCTCAGTTTATCTGCACCCAAATGTGGGACTGACTGGTCTTCCAGCCACTGCCTTGCTATGAGTCTTCTCCACCCTGCTGCCTGCCTCTGCCCCTCTTACCTGTCTGGATGAATGTTTCTTCTTTAACCCCATTTTGTCAGACTTCCATACAGTTCGATTTTCTGTTAGTTCTGGTTGTTTTTTGTTGTTACATTTGTCGTTGTCCTTCTGTTGGTTGTGGGAGGAGGCACAGAGTGTCTACCTACGCCTCCATCTTGGCCAGCACTCATGCTCCTTTTTGCCTGTGTTTTAATTGGATTGTTTCTTTTGATGGTGTTGAATTTTATAAGTTCTTTATAAATTTTGGATATTAACCCCTTATTAGATGTATTGTCACATACATTCTCCCATTCTGTGGCTTGTCTTTTTATTTTGTTGATGGTCTCCTTTGCTGTGTAAAAACTTTTTAGTTTGATGTAGTCCTATATGCTTATTTTTTCTTTTGTTTCCCTTGCCTGAGGAGAAATATATCAGGTAAAATTTTGCTGCAAGCAATGGTCAAGATTTTACTTTCTGTGTTTTTTTCTAGGATTTTTATAGTCTAGGGTCTAATATTTAAGTCTTTAATCCATTTTGAATTTATTTTTGTGTGTGGTGTAAGAAGGTGGTTTAGTTTCATTTTTCTGCATGTATCAGTACAGTTTTCTCAACACCATTTATTGAACAAACTATCGTTAGCCCATTGTATGTGCTTGCTTCCTCTGTCAGATATTAATTGATTAGAAAGGTGTAGGTTTATTTCTGGGTTGTCTTTTCCGTTCCATTGATCTATGTGTCTGTTATTATACCAGTACCATGTGATTTATTACTATGGCTTTATGGTATAGTTTGATATTAGGTAGTGTGTTTCCTCTAATTTTGTTCTTCTTTCTCAGAATTGCTGTTGCTATGTGGGCCTTTTGTGGTTCTATATAAATTTTGAAATATTGGTTCTAGTTTTGGGAAACATATCATTTGAAACTTGATAGGAATTGCATTGATTGGAATTGCTTTGATCAGCATGGACATTTTAATGATGTTAATTCTTCCTATGCATGTACATGGTATATGCTTCCACTGATTTGTATCTTCTTCAAACTTCTTTCTTCAGTGTCATAATTTTCTGAGTACAGGTCTTTTATATCCTTGGTTAGATTCATTCCTAGCTATTTTATTCTTTTTGAAGCAATTGTGAATGGATCGTTTTCTTCATTTCCCTTCCTGATAGTTCATTATTGGCATATAAAAATGCAACTGATTCCTGGATATTAATTTTGTATCCTACTACTTTGCTGAATTCATTGATCAGTTCTAGGAGTTTCTTCATGGAATCTTTAGGGTTCTCTATGTACAGTATCACATCATCTGCAAATAAAGACAGTTTTACTTCTTTCTTTCCAATTTGGATGCCTTTTATTTCTTCTTGTCTGATTGCTGTGGCTAGGACTTCCAGCGCTATGTTGAATAAGAGTGGTGACAGCAGGCATCCCTGTCTGAAGGGGAATGCTTGTAGTTTTGCCCATTGCGCATGATGTTGACAGTGGATTTGTCGCATGTGGCCATTATTATATTTAGGTATGCTCCCTCTATTCTGACTTTGCTGAGAGTTTTTGTCATGGTTGCTGGGTTTTATCAAAGGCTTTTTCTGCATCTATTGATATGAGCATGTGGTTTTTATCATTCATTTTGTGGTGAATCATATTTATTGATTTGCAAATGTCCCAACCTTGCATTTCTGGAATAAAACCCACTTAATCATGGCATATGATCTTTTTACTATATTGCTGTGTTTGAGGTGCTAATATGTTGTTGACAATTTTAGCAGCCCCAACTTTTTTTTTTTTTTTTTTTGATATGCAGCACAATATTCCCACCAACTGAGCCACATTGGTCAGGGCATATCAATAAATTTTTTAGTGTTAAACCAACCTTGCATTGCTATTGTAATTTCTACTTGGTCATGGTGCATAATCCTTTTCAATGTTGCTGTATTTGGTTTTTTAGTAAATATTGAGCATTATTAATATTTTTCTTTAAATAAACTTTTTGTTACCACCATTAAAATAAAATCAATATCTGGTTTTCATAAATAGAAAACAAGACAACATAATTAAATTCTGGCAAGATTTTCTTTTTTTTTTAAGATATTTAAAAATTTTACTTTTAGAGAGAGGGGAAGGAAGGAGGAAAGAGAGGGGAAAAAACATCAATGTGTGAGAGATACATCGATCAGTTGTCTCTCACACGCTCCCAACTGGGGACCTGGCCTACAATCCAGGCATGTGCCCTGCCTGGGAATCGAATTGGTGACTTCTCAGTTCACAGGCTGGCACTCAATCTGCTGAGCCACATCAGCCAGGGCTAGCTATTCTTTTTTTTTTTAATTTTTTTAAATTATATTTTATTGATTATGCTATTACAGTTGTCCCATTTCCCCCCCTTCATTCCCCTCCACCCTGCACACCCCCTTCCACCCACATACCCCCCCTTTAATTCATGTCCATGTGTCGTAAGTTCTTTAGCTTCCACATTTCCCACACTATTCTTGCCCTCCCTCTGTCTATTTTCTACCTACCATCTGTGCTACTTGTTCTATGTACCTTGTCCCCCTCTCTCCTCCTCCCACTCCCCTATTGCTAACCCTCCAAGTGATCTCCATTTCTGCTCCTGTTGTAGTGGTTTGCTTAGTTGGCTTTTGTTTTAGGTCTGGTTGTTAATACCTGTGAGTTTGCTGTCTTTTTACTGTTCATATTTTTAATCTTCTTCTTCTTAGATAAGTCCCTTTAACATTTCATATAACAAGGGCTTGGTGATGATGAACTCCTTTAACTTGTCCTTATCTGAGAAGCACTTTATCTGCCCTTCCATTCTAAATGACAGCTTTGCTGGATAGAGCAATCTTGGATGTAGGTCTTTGACTTTCATGACTTGGAATACCTCTTTCCAGCCCCTTCTTGCCTGCAAGGTTTCTTTTGAGAAATCAGCTGACAGTCTGATGGGAACTCCTTTGTAGGTGACTGTGCCCTTATCCTTTGCTGCTTCTAGAATTCTCTCCTTCATTTTAATCTTGGCTAATGTAATTATAATGTGCCTTGGTGTGTCCCTCCTCGAGTCCAACTTCTTTGGGACTCTCTGAGCTTCCTGAACTTCCTGGAAGACTATTTCCTTTGCCAGACTGGGGAAGTTCTCCTTTATTATTTGTTCAAATAAGTTTTCCACTTGTTGCTCTTCCTCTTCCCCTTCCGGCACCCCTATAATTCGGATGTTGGGACATTTAAAGATGTCCTGGAGTTTCCTAAGCCTCTCCTCATTTTTTTGAATTCTTGTTTCTTCCTTGTTTTCTGTTTGGTTGTTTCTTTCTTCCTTCTGGTCCACTCCATTGATTTGAGTTCCAGTTTTCCTCCCATCTCTATTGGTTCCATGTGCATTTTTCTTCATTTCACTTATTGTAGCCTCTATTTTTTCATCTAATTTGTGAGCAAAATCAACCAATTCTGTGAGCATCCTGATCACCAGGGCTTTGAATTGTGCATCTGATAGGTTGGCTATCTCTTCATTGTTTAGATAAATTGACTCTGGGGCTTTGATTTGTTCTCTGGTTTGAGCCATTTTTGTTTCTGGGGTTTTGTGTGTGTGTGTGTGTGTGTGTGTGTCTGTCTGTCTGTCTGTCTGTGTGTGTGTTTTCCTAGTCGTGGCTGTTAGGTAGTGAGGGGTGGAGCCTTAGGTGTTCCCCAGGGCGGGGGCAGCCCAGTCGCTGTGTAGTGATGCTGTATGTGGGGGTGGGGTCTGAGAGGAAACAATGGCACTTGCTCTGCTCACTCTCGGATTCCAGTCCCTTCTGCTGCTTCCCCTTCACCTGGATTATCTGTGCGTGAATGTGGGACCACCTGGTCAGCCAGCTGCCTTGTGTGGCCTTACTGGGTCTGCATAGTTGCCACCCCATGCCCAGGGTCTGCTAGCCACTGCCTGTGCACCTGGGGTCTGCTAGCTGCTGCCTGTGCTCCTGGGATCTTCCAGCCTCTGCTGCCTGTGTGCCCGGTCCTCACCTCCACTTTTTCCTGCCGCAACTCCACCCCTCTTACCGGTCTGGATGAATGGTTGTTGGACTTCCGAACAGTTCAATTTTCTATGAGTTCTGGTTGTTTTCTTGTTTCTAAATCTTTGTTGTCCTTAATTTTGGTTGTGAGAGGAGGCACAGTGTGTCTGCCTACGCCTCCATCTTGGCTGGAAGTCTCTAGATTTTCTTATTTGCCCTGGGCTTAAAGCCTATATGCTTTATGACTTCATCATTGTTCAAAACACAGAAAGGACAATTTGTGCATCAGTAAAGAATAATGGCTGCACTTAATATTGAGACACATCAAATCTATGTCTATTTAAACTTTCATGAATTCATAATGATAGTTACAAACCTCACTGGATACCTTTGGAGGTTGCTAAAGGACTAACTCATTCCTTCGACAATTGACAAATGAAACTGAAGAAATAAGTATTTGTTTTATATTCTTTTATGAGATGATCAGTCATGTGTGGCCACAAGAGGAGACATAGAGAGGCTCAGGGGAACAAAGTTTATTATACTTACAGGTCCTAGAGACACAGGGCCACATGGGAAAGCAGCAGGGTGGTCAGGAGGCAGAAGACAGGAGTAATCAGGAAAGTCTACCCAGAGCCACTGTGGTAGTTTCCACAGGAAATGCAAGGCAGGACAGGCTCAGCAGTTTAGGATTGGCTAATTTAATTATTTTGGTAGGCTCTAACTACAGGGGTTATCTCTAGCTTCCTGGCACCTGGCCCTGGGGTGATTACATAAGAGGAATACTACTTCCTCTGGCGTACCAGGCAGATGGAGGCAGTCTGGGTCTGGATTGGTTAGTTTGTAGAATCAAAGATGTGCCCTCAGCTCAACTTGCTGTCTCACAATGGGTGAGCCCTAGGGGGGAAGTCTGCCCCCAGGCAGACAGGGTTTTTAAGATGTCAAAACATCACAATAAACATAAATTTAAAATATATATGTACATATATACACATGAGTATATTTAAAATATGTATACATACAATATAGCATTTATCCAGCTTTGCTTGTCACACTGTATATCAGGGTAACTAAATTGTAGATGTGGGGTAATTTTTTTTCTTTATAGATTAATTCCAGTTAATATATGAAGTACAAGTGAGCCTGTGATGGCATCACAGATCTAAATGATGAACAGCTACTAATATCCACAGTGGCCAGTTGAAAGGAACTTCATGTGGGAGGGGACAAGCTTTTCGCACCTGGCTCCTCCTCAAACTGAGCTTTTCTGGTATTTGAACAAGCACAGGCTAAGCTTCCTTAGATGTCATGTTGCCTCCAGGAGCAGCAGAAGCTCCTCCCTCTGCCCTGCGGTGTTGTGGAAGGCGCTTCCTGCGTGCTGGAAGAGAATGGGACAAAGGGTGTAGGAAAGCCCGGATGATTCCAGCATGTGGTGCATTATAGTTATTTGAAGACATCACCTACAACAACGTTCTTGGGCTCAGCAGTGCTGTGCTGTGGGGTCACGTGAGCTTCCTGCTGGGTGCACCCCAGGGGTCCTGCTTTACAGAAGGAGTAGCTGAGGCTCAGAGGTAGAAAGTTTGTGCCCAAGGTCACAGGGACTGGAAGTCGGGGCAGAGGGACTTCCATCACCTGGCCACTCCCAAGAGCTGGGGCTGAGTCTGTCAGGCTCAGTGCCACATGCCCTCAGCACTGAATAGGTACCTGGTGCTTTGAGAATGAGCCAAGAACCAGTGAGCACCATAGCTCATGCTCTTAACTATGACAATATATCTTTTCTTGGCTGAACCTCTAATTTGTACCAGGTGACAACAGTAGACACAGATGCTCACCATAGGGAGCTGATTTTGTTGACCTGCTTCTGCTCCTTTTCCTTCTGCTTCTCCTCCTTCTGCTCCTGTTGTGCTGCTGCTGGCTCCTGCTCCCCGTGCTCCTGCTCCTCCTGCCCCTCTTCCTCCTGCTCCTCCTCCTCCACCAGCTCCCACTCTTCCTGCTCCTACTCCTCTTCCTCCTGCTCCTCCTCCTTCACCTGCTACTCCTGCTCCTCCTGCTCCTGCTCCTCCTGCTCCTCCACCAGCTTCTACTCTTCCTGCTCCTTCTCCCCCTGCTCCTCCTCCTCCTCCAGCAGCTCCTACTCTTCCTGCTCCTCTGCCTCCTGCCCCTCATCTTCCACCACAGTCTCCTCCTGCTCTTCCTTCCTCTGATCCTGCTCCTCCTGCTTCTCCTCTTCCTTCTCCTCCTCCTGTTCCTGCTCCTTTCCTGCTCCTCCTTCTCCTGCCTGATTCCCCTGTCCTTCTGCTTCTTCTTCTTCAGCTCCTGCTCCTCCTCCTGCTATACCAGATGTGTATGTTATCTGAGCAGATAACACAGGCTCAAAAATATGTGCAGCCATGGAACATGTTCTTTATGATTCCATCTGAAAAGAGGGTCACAGCAGTTTGTTCTCACAGGATGGACACGATTAGAAATCCAGTGTTGTCTCGGGACTACTTTACTCCTTCCACCCTGTCATGGATGGTTTAGGGGAGACTTGATTCTGGCAGCCCCCAACATCACATTGGTCCATTGCATTGATGATGTCACATGAACTAACCTGATGAGCAGGAAGTGCCAAGCACAGCAGAGGACTTGGCGGGACACACACCTCGGCAGGGTCAGGGTTTGTCCCCCAGTGAGGTCACTAGTCAGTGGCATGTTAGACATCCCCTCAGAAGTCAATACAATTGACCTGTGAACAACTCAGGGGTGAAGCATGCCAACTCCCTATGCAATTTAAAAAAAAAATCCATATATACATAACTTTTGACTCCCCCCAAATTTAACTATTAGTAGCCTACTGTTTACCAAATGCCTGACTGATAACAGAAACAATTTATTTACACGTATTTTGTGACAGGTATAATACACTATATTCTTACAATGAAGTAATTTGGAGAAAAGAAAATGTTATTAGGAAAATCTTAAGACTACCTGTGAAGACGGAGGCACAGGTAAATGCAGCACTCAGAGCATCCCACAACCCCATCAAACTTAGAACTAAATTACAGAACAACCTGAATTCAGGATGCCTGAAATCTTGCTGAGCAGAAGTCCTGTAACCACACTGAAACTGGTGGATGGAGTGGAGACAGGGAACAGTCTGGTTCCACACCAATGTGCGGCAGTTAGAAATTGGCAGGGATACCTTGGGTACAGAGGCTCTTCCCTAAGGAGGGAGGGCTCCCAACCCCACATCAGAACCCCCAGCTCAGGGGTCTAGTGGCAGGAAGAGAAGTCCCCATAACTTCTGGCTGTGAAAACCAGCAGGGATTGCGGCTGAGTGAGATACATGTTCCCTGGAGTCTCAGGTGCTACTCTTAAAGGTCTCATGCATGGCCTTTCTGTGACTCACTTGCTCTGAGCTTCAGCATTAAAACAGCAGCTCAAAAGATGCCAGGGATACAAGGGGAGGAATGGAATTGTCTGGTTTCAGGGCAAGGGATGGATGGGCAGCTCTCTGCCGTACAAGATGCTGGCAGAGGCCATTGTTCCTTTGCTGAGCCCTTACCCCCAGGGCCAGCCAGCAGGCAGGCACCATGTCTGAGTCTCCACCAACCTGGCTCTCACTGTTTCCCCCACCCTCAGGCCCACCCAAATCTCCAGTGGCTTTTCCATATAAATGGAAAAAGCCATATTTCCCTTTGGCTTATGCTTCAGATTTCCTAAAATCTCTCAAACAAGAAGCATCTCTCCCCTCTGGCCCCTGCACCTCTTGCTAAGTGGCCTCAGGCCTGTCACTAATGTCAGCCGGCCTTGGTTCACAGCTGGGCCTCTCCTGGGCACCTTCAAGGCCAGCACAAGTAGCAGCCACCTGCAGATTGCTTTGTACCAGGTGGCCCTAGACAGGGCAGAGGTGGTGACTCACCTTACACCTCTAGGAGGCCGCAGAGCCAATGCACCCAGCAGACAGCTTCAGACCATGCAGGATTACAGCCCAACAACCTCCACAAGCAACACGCTCAGGGTGTGGACTCAGGAGACACCAAAGCCCCCTGAAGCAAGTCCTACTCCATGGTGTTGGCCCCTGCACGGTAGCTCCTCTACTATAGTCACAGCCCATCCTCGAAGCCGATTGGCCTCAGGGTCAATCCCTCTTAGTGACGTGCCAAGAGCAACTAAGGTTCAACTACAACAGGACAATGCACACAGCCAACACAGGGGGGCGTACCTGGAATGCCCAGCTCTGGCGACTGAGGAGGCTGTGCCACTGGGCCCTGCAGGACACCTACTACAAAAGACCACTCTGTCAAGTCTGCCTTTACATAATACGTAGAAACAAACACAGAGAGGATGCCAAGATGAGGAGACAGAGAAACATGTCCCAAATCAAAGAACAGAAGAAACCTTCCGAAAAAGAACAAAATGAAATGGAAGAAAGCAAACTACCAGATACAGAATTCAAAACACTGGTTATAAGGATGCTCAAGGAATATAGTGGAGAACTTCAACAGCATGAAAAAGGACATGGAAACCATAAAAAAGAACCACTCAGAAATTAAGGATGCAGTACCTGAAATGAAGAATAAATTAGAGGGAATCAACAATACAGCAGGTGAAGCAGAAAATTAAATCAGTGATATGGAATATAGGGAGGAGAAAACACCCAATAAAAACAGCAAAAATAAAAAAGAATCCAGGCCCTGGCTAGGCAGTTCAGTTGGTTAGAGCCTTGTCCTGAAACTCAAAGGTTGCAGGTTTGATCCCTGGTCAGGGCTCATGCAAGAATCAACCAATGAATGACTTCAGGCCAAGATGGAGGCATAGGTAGACACACTGTGCTTCCTTGCTCAATCAAAAGAAGGACAACACATTTAAAAACAAAAAACAATCAGAACTGACAGAAAATTGAACTGTATGGAAGTCCGACAACCAAGGAGTTACAGAAGAAACACTCAGAATGGCAGGAGGGGTGAAGACAGGCAGCCGGGGGGACAGGACTCCTGGCAAGGTGGCAGCTGGTGTACCGGGTGATGCCACATTCACGTGCAGATGAACTAGGAGGAGCAACTGATGATTGAGACAGACCCATGACCCAGGGTTCCAGTGCAGGGAAATAAAACCTCAAACATCTGACTGAAAACACCTGTGAGGGTTCGGGCAGCAGCAGGAGAAACTCCCAGCCTTACGGGACAGTCCATTGGAGAGACCCACAGGGTCCTAGACCGTACACAAACCCACCCACCAGGGAATCCGCACCAGAAGGGCCCAGTTTGCTTGTGGGTAGTGGTGAAGTGACTGAAAGCCAGCAGAGAGCAGAGAAAGCGGAACTGTTCCCTCTCAGACTCCTCACCCACATACAGCATCACAATGCAGCCACCTGGGTTGCCCCGCCCTGGTGAACAACTAAGGCTCCGCCCCTTACTACATAACAGGAGCAGCAAGACGAAAAAATGATCCAAATGAAAAAACAAATATATTTTTTGGTTTTTATTTTTAATATATTTTATTGATTATGTTATTACAGGTGTCCCATTTCCCCCCCTTCACTCCCCTCCATCCTGCACACCCCCTCCTACCCTCATTCCCCCCCTTTAGTTCATGTCCATGAGTTGTACATATAAGTTCTTTGGCTTCTACATTTCCTATACTATTTTTAACCGCTCCCTGTCTATTTTCTACCTACCGTCTATGCTACTTATTCTCTGTACCTTTTCCCCCTGTCTCCCCCTCCCACTCCCCTGTTGATAACCCTCCATGTGATCTCCATTTCTGTGTTTCTGTTCCTGTTCTAGCTTGCTTTTGTTTTTGCTTTAGGTGTGGTTGTTAATCATTGTGAGCTTGTTGTCATTTTACTGTTCATATTTTTTAATCTTCTTTTTCTTAGATAAGACCTTTTAGCATTTCATATAATAAGAACTTGGTGATGATGAACTCCTTTAACTTGACCTTATCTGAGAAGCACTTTATCTGTCCTTCCATTCTAAATGATAACTTTGCTGGATAGAGTGACCTTGGATGTAGGTCCTTGACTTTCATGACTTGGAATCCTTCTTTCCAGCCCCTTCTGGCCTGCAAGGTTTCTTTTGAGAAATCAGCTGATGGTCTTATGGGAACTCCTTTGTAGGTAACTCTCCTTCTGTCTTGCTGCTTCTAGGATTCTCTCCTTTATTTTAGTCTTGGCTAATGTAATTATGATGTGCCTTGGTGTGTTCCTCCTTGGATCCAACTTCTTTGGGACTCTCCGAGCTTCCTGGACTTCCTGAAAGTCTATTTCCTTGGCCAGATTGGGGAAGTTCTCCTTCATTATTTGTTCAAATAAGTTTTCAATTTCTTGCTCTTCCTCTTCTCTTTCTGGCACCCCTATGATTTGGATGTTGGAACATTTAAAGATGTCCTGGAGGTTCCTAAGCCTCTCTTCATTTTTTTTGAATCTTTATTTCTTCATTCTTTTCTGTTTGTTTCTTTCTTCCTTCTGGTCCACACCATTGATTTGAGTTCCAGTTTCCTTCCCATCACTATTGGTTCCCTGTGCATTTTCCTTTATTTCACTTAGTGTAGCCTTCATTTTTTCCTCTAATTTGTGACCATATTCAGCCAATTCTGTGGGCATCCTGATTATCACTGTTTTGAACTGTGCATCTGATAGGTTGGCTTCTCTTCGTTGTTTAGCTGTATTTTTTCTGGAGCCTTGATCTGTTCTTTCACTTGGATCACTTTTTTCATCTTGATGTGCCTGTTATGTAGTAAGGGGCGGAGCCTTAGTTGTTCACCAGAGCCAGGCAGCCCAGGTGGCTGCATTGTAACGGTGTGCATGGGGGAGGGTCGAGAGGGGACAGTGCTGCTTGCTGTGCTCTCTGCTGGATTTCAGTCACTTCCTCCACTACCCACAAGCAAAGTAGGCCCTTCTGGTGCTGATTCCCGGGTGGGTGAGTTTGGGTACATTCTAGGACCCTGTGGGTCTCTCCAATGAACTCTCCTGTGAGGCTGGGAGTTTTTCTCGCTGCCTCAACCCCCACTGGTGTTTTCAGTCAGTGGTTTGAGGCTTTATATCCCTGTGCTGGGACCCTGGGTTGTGCAGTACGTCCTGCTCCTCAGTTGTTCCTCCCAATTTATCTACGAGAGAATGTGGAACCGTCCGATCCACAATCCGCTGCCTTGCTGGGTCCAGCCCCTGGTGCCTTGCCAGGCAGCTGCTGCCTTGCGTGTCCCACTCCACAATTCCCTGCCTCACTGGGTCCTCCAGCCACCACCTTGCTGCAAGCCCTGTCTGCCTGGCTGCCTGTCTCTGCTACTCCTACTGGTCTGGATGAATGTGTCTTCTTTAACTCCTTGGTTGCCGGACTTCCATACAGTTCAATTTTCTGTCAGTTCTGTTGTTTTTTGTTTTTAAATTGTTGTTGTCCTTCTTTTGGTTGTGCGAGGAGGCACAGTGTGTCTACCTATGCCTCCAACTTGGCCAGAAGTCTTATATTTTTTAAAAAAGAAAAAAAAAAGGAATCAATCAGTGAGCGCATCAATAATTGGAACAACAAATTGATGTTGTCTCTGTCTCTCTCTTACCCCGTCCTCTCTCTCTCTCAAATCAATTTTTAAAAGATTAATCCAACAATATGAGGATACTACAGAAGCTTCTGGGACAACTTCAAGCATACCAACTTTTCATCATGGGAGTGCCTGAAGGAGAAGAGACAGAGCAAAAAACTGAAACACTATTTGAAAAAACAATGACAGAAAGCTTCCATAACCTGGTGAAGGAAACAGACATACAAGTCCAGGAAGGGCAGATCTTTAACAAAATGAACCCAAAGAGTCTCACACCAAGACACATGATAATTAAAATGTCAAAGTTTGAAGACAAAGAATCTTAAGGTGCTCTCGCAAACACGGTGAATGTTCCTAAAACCCACCGAACTTTCTTTGGGAAGCATGGCGAGCATCAACCCCACAAAGAAACAGTACAAAAAGGGCAAGGATTCTCTGTAGGTGTAGGGAAAGTGGCATTATGACAGGGAGCAGCGTGGCTATGGAGGGCAGACTAAGCCAATTTTCTGCAAAAAGTCTAAAACTATAATACAAAGAAGACAGTGCTGAGGCTTGAACGTGTTGAGCCTAACTGCAGATCTAAGAGAATGCCGGCTCTCAAGAGATGCAAGCATTTTGATCTGGGAGGAGAGAAGAAGAGGACGATCCAAGTGATCTAGTTCTAAGCTTCATTTTTTTTATTATGTGACAATAAAATCTTGAGGATATGTTTGCTCAAAAAAAAAAAAAAAAAAAAAAAAAAGGAATCTTAAAAGCAGCAAAAGAAAAGCAATTACCTAGAAGGGAGCTCCCATAAGATCATAAGCTAATTTTTCAACAGAAACTTTGCAGACTTCTTAAAAAAATCTTCAAGATTTTTTCTTCTTCAAGAAATCTTCAAAGTGATGAAAAGCAAGGACCTACAATCAAGATTGTTCTTCCCAGCAAGGCTATCATTTAGAAGTGAAGGACAGATAAAGAGCTTCCCAGACAAGAAAAAAGCTAAAGGATTTCATCACTGCCAAACCAGTATTACAAGAAATGTTAAAAGGTCTTGTTTAAAAAGAAGGGAAAAAAATCAAAATATGAATAATAAAATGGCAATCTATCAATAATGGCTTTAAATGAAAATGAGTTAAATGTTCCGAAAAAAACATACAGTGACTGAATGAATAACAAAACAAGACCCCTACATTCGCTGTCTACAAGAGACTCCAGATTGAAAGGCACACACGGAAAGAAGGAAAAGATATTTCATTAAAATGGAAACAAAAGAAAACAAAGAAAGCTGGGGTACTGACACTTGTATCAGACAAAATAGGCTCTGGTCTCCGTAGAGTGCAGTGAATGGTACCAGGCGAGGCAGGGAAGCCAGCGCCCACAGATGAGGGCAGGACAGTTTCAAGGGGAGGGGTGGGAGGCGGCTGCGGTTTGAGAAAAGCACCCTCTACTGCAGAAACAAGTATCCAGAAGAAGTAATGGCGCAGGGGAGGTGACTGATGAGGCAGATTTAGATTTCCTCACTACAGTGGAACCTGGGTTCTCAAACTTAATTTTGTTCTGGAAGGCTGTTCAAGAAATGCTTTGAAAACTGAATCATTTTGTCTATGGCCATACCACCCTGAATGCGCCCAATCTCATCGGAAAACTGAATCATGTTTTACCTCAGATCGGTATGAAAGGGTTGGCAGATCACCCTGGCTGGTGTGGCTCAGTGGGTTGGTCTGTGAACAGAAAGGTCGCCAGTTTGATTCCCAGTCAGGGCACATGCCTGGGTTGTGAGCCAGGTCCTCAGGCAGGGGTGTGCGAGAGGCAACCACACATTGATGTTTCTCTTCCTCCCTTCCTCTCTGTCTCTAAAATATAAATAAAATCTTGAAAAGAAAAGAAAAGAAAAGAAAAGAAAAGAAAAGAAAAGAAAAGAAAAGAAAAGAAAAGAAAAAAGAAAGGGTTCTCAGGTCAAGAATAGAGGATTTGTTCAACAACAGAGACCTTTTTCCCATGAATGCCTTGGATGAGAACCAAATTGTTCGCGATGGGAGACATTCAAGAACCAAAGCCTGACTGCACGGGGGTGGGAGGGGGGCAGGGGGCAGACCCCCTTGCACCTCCAGCTCATGCTGTGGTAGCAGGACTGGCGATTTCTGTAGCTCGAGACTTGGAAGGTAACTGTGTGTGGCAGGGACTGCAGGCACCAGCCGGAGGTTGGGAAGGAACTGGGTATTTATGGAAACACAGGACCAACCTAGGCCCCAGGCACTGCAGATGAAGGGCAGTCCGAGTCAGGAGCAAGGAGGCCATGCACCCTGTGCGGTGAGAGCCTTTCCGATTCACCAGGAGTACAGGTGCCCGCTCCCTCCTGTAACCTCAGGCGGTTGGGCTCTCCAAGTCCAGTGATGAATGGGGCCTCCTGCAGAGACTCCACGAGCAACCTAATAGCTCCCGGGTCTTCACAGCTGTCCCTGCTCTTCTCCACGATTCCGGAAGGATGTGCTCAGTGTGGCCCACGGCAGGGAGGTCTGCAGACTCGGCCACATTGGGCAGAACAGAGAATCCAGCTCCTTACCCCCCAGGGCAGTGCTGTCTTGTGTTTTTGCAGCAGGCCCGTTACCCACTCAGAGACTGCATCCCAGGACACTGAGGTGGTTAACTTGTGAGTGCTGTCCTTGCCACACTGGTTTCCACGTGGGGGGAGGGTCTAAGGTTGTTTTTTCAAAACTTCATGAAGTGGCCTGCATGCACCAACTGGAGTTTGCAGCCCACACAATTGCAGCCACCTGGAGAGCAAGTTACCTTCGAACTGTGACGTTGGCACCGCCAATCTGCACAGAGGGCAGGTGCGTCATCGGCTTGAAGACGGAAGCGGAAAGGGCCAGCCAGGCAAATTCACTCCAGGAGCCGAAGAGCAGCTGTTTCTGACACTGCCCGCCGTGCCTGGTGCTGGCCGGACTGCCCACAACTCCTGGCTGAGGTCAGCCACAGGCTGGACCAAGCTTGCCGGCAGCCACCATGTTGCATGTTTTCACTGCTTTGCAGCCACTTCCCCACTTCCAGGGGCTCACCAGAGGGCTGGCCTTCAGGCTGCCCTTTTGGTTTTCAATGTGCCGATGACAGTTGACATTCAATATGATTTTCTATCACTTTCCAGTGTACAGCTTAGTGTTCAGGCTGCCCTACTGATAATGCTGCCAGCGAGGGCAGAAGTGGACATGGGCCCCTCCCACAGCAGTGCCACTTGCCAGCCCCCCCCCCCCGCCTCGGGGGGGGGGAGGACCAGGGCAGGGGAGCGGCGAGGACCCACTCCCCTACTCCGTGCTGCAGTATGTCCCGCGTGTTTAACACTGGCATCAGCAGCTGTTAACTTTGCTGTCTCGGCATTCCTCCTCCTGTAAACAGCAGACCGCCCTTCCTTTGGGGAACTTCCGTCATCCACGTGACTGGCTGACCGCTCTTCCCCCAGGGCTTCAGCTGGCTCCTTCCCAGCACTTGCCCCAGTGAAATGTCTCCTTCTTCAAGGCTCCTGCCCTGATGACCGCATCTAAAGTTGTCTGGGCCTCCCCTCACCCTCATAGCCCCGGCACTCTGTCTTATTCTTCTGCGTTCCTTTCTTCGCAGGACTCACCACTCTGAAGTCATCTTGCTGACCTACTTGTGAGGGTCCTTCAGGGAGAAGGACCTTGCCTGTGTATTGCTGCTCTGTCCCTGCTCTGAGGGCACTGCCTGGGCACAGCGGCTGCTCCGTAAACAGTCCCTGACAGAACACACCTCCCTTGCTCCCAAAGCTTGGCTAGTGACCCACAACAGACACAGGATGGTGGCAGAGCTTCGAGGGTGGGAACTGCCTGGCTCTTGTCACTCTGGGGCTGGGCTGCTCAGTGCCTCCTGATTATGGAAGTTGTATGGTAACTTTAAGAGCAAACAAGGCCTTAACTGGTTTGGCTCAGGGGATTGAGTGCCTGCCTGTGAACCAAAGGGTCACAGGTTCGATTCCCAGTCAGGGCACAGGCCTGGGTTGCAGGCCAGGTCCACAGTTGGGGGTGCACGAGAGACAACCACACATTGCTGTTTCTCTCCCTCTTACTCCCTCCCTTCCCCTTTCTCTAAAAATAAATAAAATCTTTAAGAATAAAAAGAGCCAGGGCAGGGGATTTAGGGGATTTTATTAGCCAAATTTCTTTTCTATTGGCTTACAATATAAGAAGCCCAAGAAAACCATCATTCTAAGTTGCTATGTTCCAAACCTTCATAAATGCTTAAAATGAGTGTATTGTAGCTCATCAAGCGAAGTACTGACCAAGCCCCTGTGGCCAGAGGCTGTCCCACTTTCTGCAGTCAGAGCGCTGCTGTGGCAGCACCGTGCTAGAACCCACCTCGCAGCCAGAGTGACATACAAGGATGGCTTCTCAGAGATGCAATTGCTGGGGTGGGACAGATGGCATGAACTTTTTTTTTTAAAGTATAACTTTATTGATTATGCTACTACAATTGTCCCATTTTTTCTCCTCTTTATCCCCCTCCACCCTACAACCACCCTCCCACCAGCATTCCCTCCCTTAGTTCATGTCCATGGGTCATACATGCAAGTTCTTTGGCTTCTCCATTTCCTATACTGTTCTTAACCTCCTCCTGTCTATTTTGTACCTACTATTTATGCTTCTTATTCCCTGTACTGTTTCCCCCATTCTCCCCTCTCCCCACTGATAACCTCCATGTGATCTCCATTTCTGTGTTTCTGTTCCTGTTCTAGCTGTTTGCTTAGTTTGCTTTTGTTTTTGTTTTAGGTGTGGCTGTTAATGATTGTGAGCTTGTTGTCATTTTACTGTTCGTATTTTTTATCTTCTTTTTCTTAGATAAGTCCCTTTCACATTTCATATAATAAGGGCTTGGTAATGATGAACTCCTTTAACTTGTCCTTATCTGGGAAGCACTTTATCTGCCCTTTTATTCTAAATGACAGCTTTGCTGGATAGAGTGATCTTGGATGTAGGTCCTTGCCTTTCATGACTTCAAATACTTCTTTTCGTCCCCTTCTTGCCTTCAAGTTTCCTTTCAAGAAATCAGCTGGAAGTCTTATGGGAACTCCTTTGTAGGTAATTTGTCTCCTATTCTCTTGTTGCTTTTAAGATTCTCTCCTTCTCTTTAATCTTGAGTAATGTAATTATGATGTGTCTTGGTGTGTGGCTCCTTCCGTCCATCTTGTTTAGGACTCTCTCAGCTTCCTAGACTTCCTGGAAGCCTATTTGCTTTGCCAGTTTGTAGTTTGGGGAAGTTCTCCTTCATTATTTTTTCAAATAAATTTTCAATTTCTTGGTCTTCTCTTTCTGGCACCCCTATGATTCAGATGTTGAAACATTTAAGGTTGCCCCAGAGGTTCCTAAGCCTCTCCTAATTTTTTTGAATTCTTTTTCTTAAATTTAATTTAATTTAATTGATTATGCTATTACAGTTTTCCCATTCCCCCCTTCATTCCCCTCCACCCTGAACCCCCCTACCCACATTCCCCACCTTTAGTTCATGTCCATGTGTCATAAGTTCTTTAGCTTCTACATTTCCCACACTATTCTTGCCCTCCCCCTATTTTCTACCAACCTTCTATGCTACTTATTCTCTGTACCTTTTCCCCCCCTCTCCTCCTCCCACTCACCTGTTGCTAACCCTCCATGTGATCTCCATTTCTGTGGTTCTGTTCCTGTTCTACTTGTTTGCTTAGTTTGCTTTCGTTTTAGGTGTGGTTGTTATTATCTGTGAGTTTGCTGTCTTTTTACTGTCATATATTTTATCTTCTTTTTCTTAGATAAGTCCCTTTAACATTTCATATAATAAGGGTTTGGTGATGATGAACTCCTTTAATTTGACCTTATCTGAGAAGCATCATTTTTTTGAATTCTTGTTTCTTCATTTTATTCTGGTTGAATGTTTATTCTTCCTTCTGTTCCAAATCGTTGACTTGAGTCCCAGTTTCCTTCCCTTCACTGTTGGTTCCCTGTATATTTTCCTTTATTTCACTTTTCATAGCCTTCATTTTTTCCTCTAATTTGCAGCCATATTCAGCCAATTCTGTGAGCATCCTGATTATCAGTGTTTTGAACTCTGCATCTGATCGGTTGTCCATCTCCTCATTGCTTAGTTCTTTTTCTGGAGTTTTGCTCTGTTCTTTCATTTGGACCAGATTTTCTTGTCTTGGGCACCTGTTATGTTGTAAGGGGCGGAGCCTTAGGTATCTGCCTAAGGTGGAGCAACCCACATAGCTGTGTTGTAGAGCTTGATGTGGGGGAGTGTCCAAGAGGGAACAGTGCTGCTTGCTCAACTCTTGCTGGGCTTTGTCAGTTCCTCCGATAGACACAGACAAAGTGGGCCCTCCTGGTGCTGAATCCTGGGTGGGTGGGCTTGTGTGTGTTCCAAGACCCTGGGGGTCCCTTCAATTGACTCTCCTGTGAGGCTAGGAGCTTCTGCCGCTGCTGCCTCAACCCCCACAGGTTTTTTTATTGAGATTTTGAGGCTTTTTTCCCCCACACTGGAACCTTGGGTTGCGTGGTCTGGCTCCCTAGTTGTTCCTCCTGGCTTATCCGCATGTGAATGTGTTTCACCCTGGTCTGCCAGCTGCCACCTCAATCGGCCTGGTCTGTTGCCTTGTCACAAACACGTCCTCTCCACCCCACCGCCCATCTCCACCCCTCTTACCAGGTTGGACAAATGTTTCTTCTTTAAATCCTTGGTTGTCAGATTTCCATACAGTTTGATTTTCTGGCAGTTCTGGTTGTTTTTTTTTTAATTGGTTGTTGTCTTTCTTTTGGTTGTGTGAGGAAGCAAAGCTTATTTACCTATGCCTCTGTCTTAGCTGGAAGTCACATTTCAATGGCATGAACATTTTATGGAATGTGATACCTTTCACAAAATTCCTTCCTACAAAATGTTGTATCACAGCCTGCCTCACCACATTGCAGCCAGCAACTAAGTATTCTTCCCCTGCTAACCCTCCAAGCACAGTAATCTCACTTTTGTTCTGATTTGTACTTCCTTGATCTTTGGTGAGGGTGACCTTCCCTGAGACATAATATTAAAATCAGGTCAATTAAAAATCATACAACGGTCCTGGATGGTGTGACTCAGTGGATTGCATGCCAGCCTACGAACCAAAAGGTCACTGGTTCAATTCCCGATCAGGGCACATGCCTGGGTCGCAGGACAGGTCCCCAGTTGGGGGCACATGAAAGGCAACCACACATGGATGTCTCTCTCCCTCTCCTTCTCCCTCCCTTCCCCCCTCTCTGAATATAAATAAATAAATAAATAAAATCTTTAAAAAATATATCATACAATGGCCTCTAAGTTTTCAAGTGAAAGGAAGTCTTTCACTTGAAATTAAAAGCTAAAAATAATGAAGCTGCGTGAGGAAGGCTGAAGACTGTGGACCAAAAGCTGAGACAGGCTGAACTCTAGGCCTCTTGTGCCAGCCAGCCAGCCGGGCTGTGAATGCCAGGGGGAAGCACTTTAAGGAGACTTAAAGTGCTACTCCAGTGACCACAGAGAATAAGGAAGTGAAACCCTTACTGTTCATCTGGAGAAACTTTTAGACATCTTCAAACTGTATTTACTGATTTTACAGAGAGGAAAGGGGAGAGAGTAAGCGAAAGGGAAAAACATGGATTTGTTGTCTCACACATCTACGCATTCACTGGTTGACTCCGTATGTGCCCTGACCTGGAGGGAACCCGCAACCTTGGCATATTGAAGACACTCCAACCAACTGAGCAACCTGGCCAGGGCAGTTTTAGGGCTCTTGATAGAAGCTCAAACCGGCCACAACGTCCCCCTAAGCCCAAGCCTAAGCCAGAGAAAAGCCCTGACCCTTCAGTTCTGTGAAGACTGAGAGGTGGGGATGCTGAAGGAGGGTTGGAAGCAGCAGGGTTTGAGAGGATGACTCCGATGCTGAAGAAAGTTCTGCTCTGAGTAAGTTGCTATCAAATAGCATCACATGCTACAGAGACATCGTTCACGAGAGGAAGAGGTACTCAGCGCAGCAGACTTCACTGTTGTCTCATTTTAAGGACTTGCCACCTTGATCCATCAGCATCGAGGCAAAACCACCACCAGCAAAAACATGTCGAAGCTCAGATGAGTAGTATTTTTTAGCAATCTATTATTTAAAATTTCCTTGTGCAGTATTTTTAAATCGAGGTATGTACATAGTGTTAGACACAATGTGACTGCACACTTAGTAAGACTACAGTGCAAACATAATTTTTATATACACCGGGAGACCAAATGTGACTCACTTTATGAAGACACTTGGCTGTGAGCATGCGCAGTCTAGAAGGTATGACTGTAAGACATTTGACTTCTCTGGTCCAACTTCCCTCACATTAGACCTGGGGACATGGACAAGCCCCAGAGAGGGAGCCTGATTGGCCCTGAGTGGTTATCAGCTCCAGTCTCTTGTCACCCCCAGTGACAAATCTCAGAGGAAAATCAATGACCAAACCAAGCAGCCATGGCCCACCTCCCGCCCGGCCTTGTGCAGTCAATTCATGGGCAGTTTCTCTACTAGCAAAATATTTTTATTGTTTTATAATAATAAAACAGGAAAGTCAGGGGTTCTTTTTGGTGTATACCAGAGTTAAGGGAAGTAGAAGAATAAGGGGGTTAATAGGATTTTTATGTACTTTGATGACAATAAAAAGTTAACAATACCAACTGTTTGCCATAAAACTTATCATAGCTCCCCAAAACACATATATAAAGGATCAGTTTTAAAATCTATAAAAGTAAAAAATATACAGTCAGAAGCTCTATCGCTTATTCCATCTTTAATATAAAATTGTAAACATTTATTTACACAAAGCAAATGTGTATAACAAAAGTCCCAGCACCCTTTTGAGTCATGGCTCCTGGCAATGGGGGGTGGGGGTTACACTGAAGTGGTATCCCTTCCTCCCTGACTACCCAAACACCAGGTTCATAAATAAAGCCACGGGCAGCTCCCTGGGGGGTCCCGAGCATCACATTTTATTGCTCTGACACTGCAGCAGGCAAGGAGCCTGCTGTCTGTCTAGGTGGCCCAGGACTAGGGGGACTAAGGCAGGGGCAGCCTCCCCAGAAGGGGGGCAGAGTGCCCTGGGGACAGAGGTGAGCGACAGCCAGAGAGAGACCAGAGAGGAACAAGGGCCCATCACTAGCAGTCTGCCCACCCTTTTTTGGTAGAAAACCTGCTGAAGTCACCCTCCTCCCCTCCACACGGGGGAGCGCACTCAGAGGGTGGTGTCACCGGCTCTATGATTCACTCCCTTTTTGAGAGCTAAATCCAGCACCCAGAAAGGCAGGGAAGGTGGGTCAGGGGAAATGGCTCTAAGAGAAGAGGGGTGAGGGCTGAGCCCCCACGAAGGCACTGCAGGTGCAGAGCGTCACCAATGTGTGTCCAGCCCCCTGTCCCTGCACCCAGGCTGCTCGCAGGAACCTTTTCCTCGGCTCAGTTCTTTCCATAGGACACTCTGTGAATGACCGTGGTGGTCTCTCCTGAGACCACGCTCGTCAGTGACCCTTTCTCCCCTACTCTGTGGGAGAGGGGCTCACCCTGTGCTCTAGTCTGCTTTCCTTTACACCAAATGCTCGCTTCATCTTCCTCTTCCACAAACAGCCCACAAGTAATACTTTGTTTTGTGGACTCATAGCTTAGTCAAGTCCCTTAATTCATAGACCTTAAAAGAGAAATCCACTTGGATCTTTAAAAAGGATGTATTAGTGTTATAAAGCAATTCTCTTTAAAAAGTGCAAGTCATATGATGGGAGTGGCAAGAGTAAAACAAAGTAGAATTCCTCCCTCTGGCCTGGCGTTGGGTGGGGCCTCCCTGCCAAACAGGCACGCAGCTCCTTCTCCTTCCCCAAAGCTATCCTTTCAGAGAGGGGTGCCCTCCTCCCTAGAATGTGAGGTCTCCCTAAAGAATTATGATGATTCTTTTCTCCGCCAATCTAGTAAATCATTGTCTCAAAGAGGTTTTCCAGTTGGCATGCAGAGAAAAATGCAGAAGCAGAAAAAGGACATCCGAAGGGAAGACGGGGTGAAGGAAAGATCTCTGTGCACGACTGCCCGATGCTCACCTTCTAACGCATTCATTAATACACGCTGTCCAAACAACCAGCTGCAGAGGGTGGGGACTTACAACCAAAGGGGACCCGGGAATCCCAAATACTCCATTTCAGCATTTAGCCTGGGGGCGACCTGGGGTCCTGCTACCAGCGTGGAAGGAGGGATTCCTCTACCAGGGCTCTCAGAAATGCCCACTGGAAGAACAGCATTCCGGAGGGGCAGCTGCCAGGCAGACTGTACCTGTCACCAACTCTGCTGCTTTGTGGCATCCTGTGCCTTTCTCGCACATGCACTGGCCACAGCCTGTACTGATGGAAAGGCTTTTCCCGTGCTGCTCCCTTTCTCTTGAGGGCGGACAGAGCCAGAACGCAAAAAGCCCTTAAAGGAAGCCCCCAAGGTTTCCAATGGCACGGAATCAGCTTAAACCACCACCTATCCTGCTCCAAAACCTTTTAACCTTTTAATCTTTTCTGTGCTACAAATTGCAAATAGTTCTGCTACATAGAGTCTCAACAAATCCTTCCCCCCAACAATGAGGCAGTGGAGAAATCTTGGATTAAGCCAACACAGTGGCACAGAATTTTAAAAGCCTTACATTGTGGGGTTTCACTGTTTTATCGGTTGGCTTTTGGTCATTTGGACAGAAAACCACCTGTGGAACCCTGTCCTGCTGTCCAGACACCAGGTGATGATGCCAGCAGATGGTTTGGGGCCAGCCCAACAGACCACAACACTGGGGTGGAGCAGGGGGCTCTGCAGATGCCAGCCAGGTGGGACCTCAGCCCCGGGCTCTGCTCTACCGACCCAACACCCAGGCTGTGGGCTTTTGGTCCAAATAGTTGCTCATCGTTGAATATGAGAACGAAAATACAAGATGTAGAAACACTGAAAACACCATGAATCCTGCCATTACTGAGGCCCCAGAAGGTCATCCAGATCGTTCATCCACTCTTCCGAAGTCCTGTTCTTCAGCAACGAGTCAATCAGGTCGGCATCCCCTGCCATGCTGGCCAGCCCACTGCCACCTGGCTGCCCACTGTAGGCAAAGGGCAGCTCCTGGCCCGAAGTCCGCACAGGGTAGGCTTGGGCACAGTGCAGCCCTGCCCGGCCACCCATGGGTGGGGCAGGGCTCTGGCTGAAGGCCCCCAGCTCAGGCCCCCCAGGGCTCAGGCCCGGTAAGCCCTGTTGCGGGGCTGCCTGGGGAGGCGCTGGGGCGGGGGCGCTGGTCCTCTGCTGTGCACTCACAGGAGGCAACATGGGCCCGGTGGAAGCCGCCGAGCTCATGGGGGCCATGGGCCTACTGGGCACCGCCTGGGGAAACCGTGGGCTGGACACCTGCAGGCGGGCCTGCTGCATGTGGAAGCTGGATGCTGCAGTGAAGGGGCTGACGGTGGTGCTGCCCGAGGCCGGGCTGCTCAGGGTCGGCACTCCCTGGTGTTGCCAGGATGGGTTCTGGCCTCCCATAGCCGCTGACACCCTTGGGACCTGTGGCTTAGTTAAACCAGAGTTCAGGGTCCCCTTATTGTGCTGTTGGGAGAGGCCAGAGCTCCCCAGAGAGTTCTGTCCATAGGTAGCTGAGACAGAGGTGTTCTGGCCCATGCTGGCCTGCCGAGGAATGTGGGCATGTCCGTTGGTGGCCTGTGATGGGGGCTGGGTGACTATCTGGGTGATGCTGGCAGCCATACCATAGAGGCTGCCCTGTGGCATGCTCTGGGAGCCAGTGAACTGAACCACAGTGCGGTCCTGCTGGCCCGAGTTTGAGGAGAGAGAGGAAATGGAAGTGTGTCCAGGGCCCATTGGCATCAGATTCCCGGCCTGAGGGAATCCTCGAGGACAGCTGGAGTTAGACGGACCCAAGGTGTTCATTCCAGGCACAGCAGTGGAAGACCCTAAAAGACAGAGAAGATTCTGTCAATCAAGATGGTATTTCTTGGCCATCACTGTGAAGATGCCTCCCAGAGCCAAGGTGCAGCTGCCATCCTATGGGCATGAACAGCAGGATCAGAACCCAGGCACTTCACAGTCAGTGGGACCTCAAAGAAGAGAGTCCTGGGGCCCAGGGGCACCCGAGGTTAAGACAGAGGCAGAGTGACAGGCAAGCCCGAGGGGAGGGCAGCCAGTGGCCTTAACTTGTTCTCCTTCCGAGGCCCACCTATCTCTACCCTGTGCAGGCCCAACGTGTGGCCCTGGGCTCCACGGAGCCCACTCAGGGCAAGCCTCTGGGGGGCACTGCCACCATGTGCTGCAGCAGGGTTGCAGCACAGGCTGGGCAGCAGGCTGCGTGAGCACAGGGGACGAAGGTTCAGTGCCTGGGAGGGCTCAGGGAGGCTTCAGGGAAACCTGACAAACCCATCAGGATTTGAAAGGGTAGGAGCTGAGCAATTTACCAGCTTGAAGAAACAGTACTCCGGATTGAGAGAAGAATGTGTGAAAAGTCATAAAAGGTGGTTTGCGTGGGGAACTCTGTGGCTGGGTGTGGGGAAAGCACCAGCTGGTTAGAGACAGCACTGAAGAGCCACCCCTGCCCGATCAGAAGGAAGATTCTGAGCCTGCTGGGCGGGAGCTGCTCACACCTTGCAGATGAGACCCTCAGAAGGGGGCAGCCCTGACTGTGCTCTGAAGGCATTGGCAAGCACCTGCGCTGTGGCGGGCGCTGTGCTGGCAAGACACTGAGGAATCAGACCGAGAGGCTCTGCTCAGGGGTGCTGCAGTCTGGGGCTCTGCCTTAAGCGATGGCTGTGGGGCAAAAGCACTGACTGAGGCAAGTTTTGTGGGCAGGACAGCCATTGTCCAGGGGCTGGCCTTAGCTGCGCACTTTGCTCCTCCTCTCACGTGCCCCACTGGCATTTAACTAATGACTGGGTGGAGGAAAAGAGAAAGCCTCTCTCACTCCCACTGAGAGCCCACAGCAATGACATATGGCATGAAGGAAGCAAAGATGGCTAAGACCCAGGCTTCTGAGATGCCTGCCAACTTCGGCTCCTTGGTCCCGGTCAGCATGCACATAGAACTCTACTGGTCTCGTCCAGAATGCACGGCTATGGTCAGTTCCTCTGGGACACTTTACAGTGAGAGTCACTGACCAAGGAAAGGACAGGTTCTAAAGACACTCCAAGAAGAGCAGTCCGCATTTTCCTGCACCTGCCAGTTGGCAGGCATCTCTCAGTATTTCTGGAGTGACAGCCTGAGGAATGGCAGCCAGACTCCCTCATGTGTCTGACACATGACATCTGAGACCCCTCGGAGTGCCTCCTGCACCTTCCTGGCCAACTGTCCACGCTGGTGCAGCCACCTGTGACACTTGAAAGTGAGCAGACAGGAAGAAAAACGGGCCACACAAGTGCATTAAGTCTCTCCTTATCTGGAAACTGGGAGAGGTCATTTTGCTGAAGCAAAGAACTTTCTTAAGAATTACAGAAGCCATTTCCTGCTGATAAGATTGTACAGCCAGGGACCTGGCCAAAGTACTTAGGCAAAGCAGTCCTCTATGACCCTCTTCCCCTGGCCCAGTGGGTGACTTGGATGCAGCCCCTCAGGCAGACTGAGGTTTCTACATGGAAGTAAACCCCCGGAGTGCCAAAGGCCACATAGGCACTCAGCACACGCAAAGCAGCCTGCCTGCTCTGTGCAAGGCCCGCCGTCCCTTGCCTCCGCCACCACAGCAGACGCCCCTCACCTGGGAACTGTCCGACTTGCTGTGGGAAGGTGCTCTGTGTCGGGTCTTGGTACTGGGGTGGTGGGCGGGTCAGATGGCGCTGAAACTGCTGCTTCTCCTAAAAATGCCAAGAACAGAGGGAAAAAAAAAAGACCCACATAAAACAAACAAACAATGTTAGAGCTGAGTAAAGAAAACTGTCCAAGCTTGTTACTCACAGATGGACTCCTGTGGACATAATGCTTATGGTCTCTTTTTGGGGATTTTTAACAAACACTATGAAGCAGAAGGATGAGTCAGAGCTAAGGAGAGATAATTAAAAAAGAAAGGTGGTATATCAGTTTTTAAAGATGGAGGGCAGATCAGGAAGGTGCAAACCAAAGCCACAACGATGTACCATGTCAAACGCACTAGGATGGCTGGAAGAAAGAAGACAGGTGTGGCGAAGATGTGGAGAAAGCGGGACCTTCACACACTGCTGCAGGCATGTAAAATGGTGCAGCTGTTTTGTAAAACAGTCTGATAGTTCTTCATAAGGTTAAACGTAGGAGTTAGCATTTCACCCAGCAATTCCACTCCTAGATATACTTTCAGAGAATTAAAAAGCTACGTCCACAAAAAAGTTGAGGAAACAGCCTACCTATCAACAGATAAGTGGACAATTAAAATGTGACATATTCATACGACAGAGTATTATTCAGCCATAAAAAGGGGGGAAGTACTGATACACGCTATAGCATGGTTGAACCTTTAATCTACTCACACGAAACGTGCACAAAAAGTAGACAGGTGGGTGCCTAGGCCTGGGAAGATGAGGGGAATAACTTTTTCTGGGTTCATGGCTCCTTTTTAGGTGTCCCTTTAAATGGGTGAAACAACTCAAATGTCATGTGTATAGCTGTTATTTAAAAAATAGCAGAACTGGGGCAGTAATGTGGGTTTTAATGTCATCCTCAATTGACCTGAACTGATGGATGGCTAGTTCTTCTCTTATGTCCTAGGAATGTTAATTTAAAACCTGAGAACTCTTGTAAACTCGGCACCTGCACACTATAGCTGGTGACCAAGTGGGTAAACAGCAGCACTTGGTGGGGCTTGTCAGCCCTGACCCTACACACTGCAGGCCCCGGCAGGTCTAGGCTCCCGGCCCCACAGCTGCCTTACTCTACATCTACAGCCACGCTGCGCCCCACATGCGCTGACGGGCTGGGGGCTTGGACATGGAGAAACGTCCCTAACACATATGGTTTCCACCACAGATCATCTTCTTCATTAATCCCCACTAAGTCACATAAAGCTGCTTCCAACACAGGCCACCACTGTGAGAAATGCCACATTCCCAGAAAGGGATTTAAAACGGCAGAGAGCTCTAATACCCACAAACATGCAATGAGCGCACAGTCACCTTGCGCCCTGGGGAGCATGTGGCCCTGCAGTGACCTGGAGGCACACAACTGGGGTGGAGGGGCGTGCTCCCGCCTGTTTCTTTACCTGCTCTGCCAGAAGGTGCTGCTGCCTTTGCAAGAACTGCTGTTGCTGCAAATGCTTCTGCTGCTGCTCCCTCTGTTTCTGCTGATCCAAAAGCAACTGGTGCTGCTTCATGACAGCCACCTGCTGCTGGCCGCTGAGATAGGGGGCGCTGCTGTGAGTGCTGGCCACGGACGCAGTGGGTGGCTGGGTCCCCACGCTGGACGCCTGGGCTGGTACAGGGACGTTGGGTGGGTTCTGCTCCTGTCAACACAGATAAGGGGTCTGGAGTTGGGTGGGACACAGTGCAGTCTGTGAGCCCTGACCAGAGCACGTGAGCGCCACCTAGTGAGAGCCTGGCTCCCTGCAGAGGACTCCAGTGAGCAGGGAAGAGCTAGGTGGACACCAAGGGAGCAAGTGCTTGTGCGTCCAGGCACAGCAGTGCGCAGTCATGAGCAGCATGCTAGCTTTGCTTCCTGCGACTTGCCAGTGAGAAGGGTGTGATTCTACACTTAAGTTCACATATTTGCACCCAACAGCTTCTGTAGGCAACTGGAGCTTATATACCCTCACTCACTGGAATGCGTGAGTGAGGGGAAGCCCTAGGGAGCACTCAGGGGGCTCTGGGTGATGGAGACTCGCCACATTCGAGTGTGCAAACTTTGGGTCCCTGGTGGCGGGCCTGTCCCTGAACCTCCTGCAATCACTGCCCCCTTGTGTGCAGCATTTTCCAGGGAGAGACTGCTCGGCTTCTGTCAGATGCTCATGCCCATACTTTCTAGTAACACATGGACCAAAGTGAGGGTCACGTCAAAGGTCACCATGGTGTTATGCCAATGTCACTACTTACATTTAAAGGAAAAGCAGAAAAATTTAACTCAAAACAGGAAAAAGGCAAAAAGCAATGATCATTTAAACAAGTTCAACTTCTTGAGCTCCTTTCCAATCCTTATTCATTTGTGTATTTAGCCTTTACAAGAGTCTAATCTCAGGGCAGACAGATTCTGATGTAATTCCTCACCCTGATCAGCAGCAGCTCATGGCACTCTGTGAGGTGCACAGTGCTACTAAGATGGCAGGCGTCATTGTCCCACTCTGAAGGTGGCTTTTAGTGGCTGTGCAGCAGTTTAATGGTTGATGTAAGCAAAAGTCTCAACACTGACACATACAACTTCACTCCCGTTGTAAGATACTTAAACTGCTTCCAGTTTGGGGCTATAAGCTACAATCATGCAATGAATATCTTATATATAACTTTCTCTTTTGGGGGCACCATTTCTTGCAGGGGTATAATGTGTCAATGCTTATGAATATTTTTATGGCTTACAAAAAACACATAATGCCAAAATTACTTTCCAAAACCACTGTGCCCATTTATACACCATCATCACTATGAGTGTGTCAACTTCTCTATGCAATTACCAGCTATAAACATACAAAGGTATTCACTGAAGGCTTACTCATAGTTGTGAAGAGCAGGAGGCAAGTTTCAGGACATCAAAAAGAAAAAATGTCCAGGACATACTGTGGAGGGAGCAAAGCAAGTGTGCTGCGCCCTTTCTCTGAAGAAGACACTCTGCTGCCACCTGACACCCAGCCATCTGAGGTCACCCAGAGAGGAGACATCTTAGAACACAGATGAGCAAAGCAGCAGTGAGAATCACGATGGTGACAGCACTGGCCCCTGACCATGGGCTGCCCTGCAGAGCCACGTGATTCTCCAGGCCTGTTCATCACCACTGAAGAGCCATGGTGCTCAGACGTGTTGGAAGCAGCACTCACCTAAAAGGTTACAAGCTTCCCAAAGCTTACTAAAACTTAAGGGATATTTTTTAATGGTTTTTGAGAAGAAGAGACACTGATTTGTTGCTCCACCTGCTTGTGCATTCACTGGATGATTCTTCTATGTGCCCTGACCAAAGGTGGAACCTGCCAACTTGGTATATTGGAATGATGTTGTAATCAACCGAGCTACCTGGCCAGGGCTTAAAACTTAAGGTATTTTGAGTATAGAGATCTGAAAGATGGTTAAAAAAAAAACAAAACAAAGCAAAACTTTCACAAGAAGTACAGGTGAATCCTCCTAAGTGTGGATAGTTAAAACCAAAGGATTTTTAATCTATTTTTGTCTAAGACTCAACCCAGGTTTGCTTGATCAATTTTCTCTCTCAAGGAATCAAAGAACAATCAGAGCTCCCTCCCTCCTTCCCTTTGTTTCCCAAGCATGTGGGACCCAGTAACCACAGGGATGCAGAGTAAGAGCACAAAGCCACAGGCTCACCTGGCTAGGTGGAACCAGCGATGGGAAGGGCATATTTCCTGGCTTTGGTTTCATTAGAAACAAGGAATTCTGCTCGTTGCTCAGGTGAGGCAGCTGCTGGGGAAGGTAGGTCATCAGGGCTGTCTTGCCTGGGCCAGCCCCAGGGCCACCTTGTCCGCAGTCTGCTTTGTAATGAGAAAGGGGCTTGGTGTTGCCATAGTCCAGCACAGAGCCTTGGTTAGTCACGGTGCTCTGGCTTAAGCTATTTGGCGGCGCCTGGTGACTCAGCAGGTTTACATGGCTGGGCTGGAGGTAGGAGCCTCCAGGATGAGGGGAGCTCTTATTCACACTGGGCATCATGAGCAGTTTGGAGTTGGTGAAGTCTTGCTTGTAGCCGGGAGGGCTGGCAGGCTTCTCCATGGTATAAGGAACATTTAAGGGGCTGTGGGACGGGCCTGTCTGTTGCCAGGTGGGCATCTGGCCTGGAGCTGGTGCTTGCGCAGCCTGCTGCGAATTCTGGAGCATCTGCTGGCGCTTCTGCTTGGCAGCGATCTGCTGGAGCTGGTGGGCAGAGGACAGCTTTGAGGTCCCTCCTGGGCCCTGGCTTGGCAACACCACACTGGAGATGGCTCTTTGTGCATTCTGGGCCTGGGCAGATGCTGGCATCAGGCTGGGACTGGGGTTGTCTGCCCCAGGCTGACCAGAGGTGTGGAACAGAGGCTGAGAGCCCCCGAGGCTGGGTGAATCTGTGCTCACAGGCCCGGATGAAGGCCCCATTCTGTAGGATGGAGGTCCTACAGAATCAGCCCTCACTTGTGGAGAGCCTGACTGTTCTTGTTCCAAGGCTGCTGGAGAGAATTCCGTCTTAATGCTGATGTCCTGTGCCAAGGGGGGCTGTGTGGCAGAACTGGAAGATTCTGGGTCCTTCTTCTCTTCGAAGTCCTCAGTGAACAGATCCTTCATGTCTTCGTCGGGCACTGACCTGTTCAGCTCCTCAATGAGCTCTTTCCACTCCTGCTCGTTAAGGTTGAGGTCAGGCATGAGGTTGCTTTGGGATATGGAGCCTCCAGCCCCTGCAATCATGCAAGGCAGGTCATCCACAGGCTCCTGCTTCAGCTCTTTACTCAGGCTCAGAGGAAATGACTCGCCAGGGTTGCTGCCTCCATTCAGGTGGAGGCTTGAGTCTACCAGACACTTCTTGTTCATGGAGTCCAGCCCCAGAGCGTGCTTCCCGCTGGCTTGCAGGGCCTCTGTGCCAGGCTCCTCGGGCTGACTGAGGGGGGAGGCTGGAGGCAGGCCATTGGAAGAGACACCTACTCCCATTGGGGCCTCCCGGCGGGTCTTCTTATGCCCAGAAAAGAGGTCTCCATAGCCATTCTGCTGGTCACCGTTCTGTGGGGAGGCAGTGCTATCGAGACTCCTCTTCACGGTGTCATGGAGATGCTGAAAAACACGGAGAAGAGTGACTCGTGTGCACAGCACCTTGTAAGAGGCCCCTCGGCTTCTCATGGTGACTTAAACCAGGGGCCTGCAACCCTGCAGGTGCTCAGTCCACACTCCCACTTCCCCTCCAGGGGGCTTCTCCACCACCCCGCCCCCAGGTCCTGTGGCCTCGCCTGAGTCAGGACCACGGGCTCAGCTGTGGGAAAGCAACCCAGTTACAGTGGACGGGTCAGTCCTGCACTTTTGCAGGACACAAGCCTGTTCTGTCATTCAGTGTAAGGGTGTGCCCAAGAGTGGAGCCAAGGAGAAAGAGACAGAGGACACATACACATTCTGAGGCATCATGTGAGTCCTGGATCTAGTTGTACCTGAGATCAGCTACTCCCCTGCCCCCGCCCACCTTTTTACCTTTCTTGTGTTTCAGCCAGTTTAACTAGGATTGCTGCTGCTTTCAGCTGAAGGAGCCCTGACCATACAGGTTGTTTCTCAGCCTTGGTAGGGTTGGCTGGGATGGAGTAGTCACCAGCACCAGGCTCCATCTTGTTGCCCTACCCCTTCTCTCCCGCTTTTGTCCCATTCTCCTGCCAACTGTGAGCATCTAATCACCTGCACATTGTCACCAACCTTCCCAAACCCCTCTTCTGACCCAGACCATCGGACCACACAGTGAGATCTGTCTGCACTGATACTCTTGCTTTCCCTTGTCCTCAACCAGATCTGTTCAACAGCCCTTATACAAAGAGTCTGCTCTGTGCCAGGGACAAGTGCTGTGGACTATTAAGATGAATAGGGTGCTCCCCTCGTTTTATGGGCTCCCAGTTTCCTAGGATATGTGACACACAGGGACATGGCTATAGAATAAGACGAATGGATTTTGCAAGCAGCCGAGCAATAATCATCCTGAGAATGCAGGGACGGGAGTTTCAGGAAGGAGGGTGAGGAAGAGAGAAGCTAATGTCTTCCTACTGTTTCCCCAGCCTTGTTTTCAGCTGTTAGGACAGGAGTCCTTCACTAACGGAGATGCCCACACTCAGCTTCTGACTCTGGCTGCTTGTTTCCCATGTTTACTCTTGTTATGTGTGGGCAGTTAGGTGTGACAGAACAAGAATGATGGGCCAGGTGCAGAAGGTCACCAAGGTGGAAAATCCCGGGTACCTAGCAGCAGGCAGAACTGAAAAACCCAGGACCTGGCCCCTAGGGTGACCTTTCCCCCTGGCATGCCCCTGGGCATGTCTCTGGTCACGCTGGCAGTAAGACACCTTCAGTGGAGGAACAAGGAACGGATGAGCAGCCTCGTGTGACTCCCACATGGGCCCTGGCACAACCACTCCCTGAAGCGTTAACTCGTAGGGAGAATTCCTAAGCCTCAGCTGTGTTGTAGCTCCTGGCTGAAACCAGACACAGAGACGCCATGGCAGACCTCAGGACCCCTTGCCCTGGCACCGAGCACTCAGTGGAGACGACGACCCTGAAAGGACACACCTGGACACTGATGACTGTTCTGTTGACATCATCCCCTGGGATCTCCACCCAAACCCCACTCCTAAAAGCCTTGAGGATGAAGGAGGACACAGTGTTTCTTTAAATCAGTATCTGGGAACCTCAGTTAGCTCAGAAAAACTTCGGAATGTTTGATAAATGAAACTGTATGAAAGAGGTATAAGAAAAACACAATCCTAGGACCCAACCCAAGAACATTGTTTTTACTTTGCTTTCTTTGTAGGTTCTTCTGCTCTCTGCTTCCTCCTGCCACCTGGGGGTGAAAGGGGAAAAGAAACCATGCCCCTAAAATGGGCCCTTTATATATAAAGACAAGGAGGATTCATACCCGTGTAATCTCTCAGAAGGAAATCAAAATGAGTTGCTAGTTTTTCTTGGATTTTTAGTCTTTCTATTATATTCTGTTTGGAAAATGATTTGTCCCTCAGTGTCAGGTCTGGGCAGACTGTAAACTTGCTCAGGTGTCCATTTTCCTATGGAGGAAGATGGACACCGAAAAGGTCAAGGGGCTTGATGAGTCAGCTGATCGTCCCGGATTAGAAACAGAATGCTTCTTCGCCCTAACACATAAAGGCTACCACTCCCTTTTTCAATATCCACATGCAAACAGATGCAGATAAGTTCCAAAGTAACGACTTATTTTTGTAATACCAGTTGTGTAGCCAAAGGAAACATCAAACTGGAATGACCTGGGGGTGGGGGGAGTGTGCAATGTGGTGGTTGTGGCAGGTTTTTAAGTCCTGGACATTTGCAGGAGTGCCTGCTACGTGCAGCGCTGTAGAAATAAGCACCGTGAGTAAACCAAAGCCTGATCTCCAGGAATTCACAAGAGATGAGAAAATGGCCTGAAAGGTAACACAAGAACAAACACAAGCTGCCCTTTATAAATGCACAAGCTTGTTGTCATCATAATGTACTTCTGGGCACTCAGCTCAGAGGTTCCTGTCTTAACTGCCAAGTGGTCTCGCAAGGCACAAGGTTCCAGGAGGGTCGAGTTCTGGGATCACACGACCTGGTGCTTGTTTCCTTCACAAGGGGGTTCTGCTGAGAAGCACTGCATGCATGCCTGCTGGTAAGCTGGAGACTCCCCATGCTCACCCACTCAGTCTTGCACCAATGCACCCTGTAGGCCTGGCTCCCACCCTAGCCTGTGCCACCCACCACCTTCTCTTCTGGAAGAGGGGCCCCAGGATATCGATGCTACTCCCAGTCAAGCCAGAGTTACCGCACCTTCCGCACACCACAGCAGCATCCTGACACCCCACTTGACCCGCTAGGCTTACACGACAGCCCCTCCACGTCCTCTCCTTCCACCATCTACCACTGGAAGTCCAGTATGCTTTGTGGCCAAACTCCCCCAAATGACATTACTGATACTCTTCCACTCTGAGTTAACAAACAGAGGCGCCTGGTTAAGACAGAGGGCTCTCTCATCAATGCTCCTTGCCTGTTGTCAGCCGCCTGGGGCGCCAACCAGCACTTCCTGCCCCTTCTCCCTGGGCATTCATTTCCCCTCCTCCCCGCTCTTCTATCATCCTCCTATCAGCCCAACATGTCCCCCGGACCCCAGAGCCAGCAGGTTGGGCCACCACAAGGTGGCTCCACCCTCCGGAACCGACTGGATGACTGGACGCTGAATGTGGGAGTAAAAGAAAGGGAGGGTATGGGAGGGCTCTTTCTCCAAGGCTAGCAACAATCTTCATGCTGATAAACGCAGTCCACATTTTCAGTCTTTCCTTCTCTCTCTCTGTTCATCATCTGCCACTTAATAACTCTCTGCATCTTTAAAGCCCTGTCCTCATATTTCTTTCCCACATTCTTTCTCTTCCATTTTCCTGGTTGCTTCTTCTCAGTCTCCTTTGAGGTAGGTCTCCCCTTCAAATAAGGATCAGAGTCCTCTCCTTTCTTCCCTCTGCACACACTCCTGGTGATCTCATCCACTCTAACTCCCGTGCCTGAACACCACACCCAGAATAACCTCGCTGCCTGCTCCACTTCACGGGCCCTCCCTATCGCACAGTGCTTGAGTCATGCCAGCCTTCCTTCCTTCGTTCAGGTCCTCAAAGGTGCTGGGCTCATTCTGCCTCCTTTCCACTTGCTCTTCTCTTTGCCCAGAATACTCTTCCCCTTTATCTTTCCAGGGTGGCTCGGCTCCTCAAAGTCATTCTCCCATCACCTACTCCTCACCTACAGTCACTCTCTACCCTGCCATCTTGTTAATTCCCCCACTGGAGGCACTCATTTGAATGGCCACAGCTTCTCCATTACAATGAAAACAGGGACCGCAGTACCTAGAACGGTGTCTAGTACTCCATAAACATTCGTGACTGAATGTGCTGTCTCTAACCTATCCATGTCTAAGAGCTCCAGACTCCTGTCTGTCCAACTACCTACCTGGTGTGCTCTACGAGGGGCACAGACACCTGAGGCTGAATCTGTTCAAACCTGAGGCAGCCCCCACCCCACCCCCCACAGCTCTGTCAGCCTTTCCTCTGCTCCTGCCTCAGAGGACACGATGTCTGACCACCTGGGCACACAAACCAGAAGCCAGGGAGCCACTCTCGCTCCTCCTGCTCTAGCCCCTGCACCCATCAGCACCCTACTCTGACTGAGTGCACCTACTTAGCATTTCTTGAATCCATATGCTTTTCTCCTTTCACTAGCATCAACTGCCTGGCCTGAATTATTTTAACCCTGTCTAAAGCTAGCCTTGTCACAGCCCCGCCCTTGTCCATGCTCTGCCCTATGGTCAGGGTGCTCCTGCAGAAGGGCAAATTGGACCCTGTCCCTCTCCTCCCAACCACTCGTCCTGGGCACTTTACTGCCGTCCTTCTGGCCCTGGCACGCGCATGGCTCCCCACCAACTCTCCACCACACCCAGGCTGCATACTGCAGTGTGGCTCACTGGAACCCCTCCCAAGCGCAGGCTGGAACACAAAAATCGTAACTCTTTAAGGCAGCACTGGTTAAGGGTGGGCAATTTCAGCTGAATACCACTGGCTCTTCCTTCCCCCTGAGCTCTTCTGGTGCCGTGCGCAAACACTTGGGCTCCCCAGGAACCCAATGTCTTCGGTAATGTGGATCCACTTTCATGTAACACTCAAGGTTTCAGTGATTTGAGGAAAAATCCTGGAAACTCAAGTCAAATAGCAACTTTGATTAAGGCACAGATTTGAGCCAAGTGTGACAGGGACAAGCCATGACTTCCCAAGTGCCTCTCAGAGTACTTGGCACCTGGACTTCCTGCTCCCATTGTGTTTCACAACCGTGGTCCACCCTCACAGGCCCCAAAGGATGGTGTCACCACTCCTGCTCCATAGCAGATGGAAGGAAGGCAGGGACTCTATAAGGCTGCCTGAGCTCTGAGCACTCAAGAGGCCCTGGGAGGGACCTGCTGCTGATGCCCAGAAGCCCTGCCCTCTCCCCTGGACAGATGGAGGTGAAGCTCCGATGAATCCCACTTCCACTTGGGAGGCTGGAAGAGGAGCCTGGCATGAGACCAAAGCTGCAGGAAGTGAGTCAGTTTCAAACTCTACAAAAAAAGCACCTGCCCTAGGTCAAGCACAAAGAACCCCATAAAGGTGACCTTACCAGAAAAATGGACTATGCTATGAGAAAATCCCCACACCAATGCCACAGATGTTTCTTTTTAAGATATTTAAAGAAAAAGATAACTTTGCCCTCACCAGTAAGGCTCAGTTGGTTGGGTGTCATCCCACAAACTAAAAGGTTACTGGTTTGATTCCCGGTCAGGGCACATGTCTAGGTTGAAGGTTTGGGAATGTGTGAGAGGCAACCAATCTGCATTTCTCAGATCGATGTTTCTCTCCCTCTTTCTCCCACCCTCCCTGTCTCTATAAATAAATAAATAAATAAATAAATAAATAAATAAATAAATAAATAAATAAATACTTTATGAAAAAAGAAAAGAGAGAACCTGTCACAGAACCACGTATAATCTGCTACTGAAGAGTCCCAATGTTAAGACATTATTTACCATAACAGTTGGGCATCTGGCAGATTTATGAGCACAGAGACACCTAAGAGATCTGACAGCACCACTCCCTGCCTGTGACTCCCCTCAGGGACACAGGGACACAATGAAAACCGCAGATTCGGAGAAATGCATTTTCCAGAAAACTGTAGTTTGGTGTCTAGATACCTTATCATCACCTTTTTAAACTTTCTGTTTTTAAAGAATTACAGGTTCATGGGAAGCTGCAAAGCAAGTACAGAAAGCTCCTGCCCCCTCGCCCAGCTTCCCCTAGCGGTGCTGTGTCATGCCACTGCAGCACCCTCCCACCTGGGAAGACCATGTGTGTCATGGAGCATGTGACGTCACCTTTCTGGATAGAAAGCGTGTGTGTTTTACACAATGTAGTCTCTTCCTGTGTGACTATAAAGCAGAAAGGAAAAATTTACGTTTTACACTGAGAAACAAAATTGTTAAATAGATTGCTTCTTTGCTATAGAAAACCAACTGAGAAGCCACGTGAGGTTCAGACGATTTTGATACACAGGAACACAAAGAAGGCTACCAATAAACTGGCTGCTACCTAAGACACACTCCCCCCAGGATCTGCTTTTTGGATCTGCATGACGACCGACGATCCTGGGTCAGACGATCTAAAGCTCCACTTAGCTTTCAGCGTTGTGACACCATCCTGCTAGTATCGATGCCTGCCCTATACAGGGAGACACCCTCAGGGGTTCATGCAGTACTCATTACCTAGGTCCTACTATATGCCAGACACTGCCCAACAGAGACTGCACACGACACAGCAGCGAATTAAGCTATGCACTACGTTTTTACTGTGCTCTAAGCTGGGCAGTAGGCACCGGGAATCAAAAGATAAATAAGATAGTTCTGCTCCCAGGGGCTGAGATGTGATGAAGAAGCTATGAAGGCAGGCCAGAATATGAATGGAAGCCAGGGAAGACAGGCACAAGGGTTGGGTATTAAAGGAGCAGAGAAGTCATTCAGAAGTGGGGAGGATATTCTAGACTGAGAGGCAAAGGCAAGGACACACAAAAGAGCACTGAGTGGGAGTGGACGGAGGGAGACCACCAGAGAAAATGCTGAATGTTTCTGAAGAGCAAAGGGCACCATAGGGAGTGTGGACAGAGAGCAATGATGGGAATGGGCTGTGACTTAATGGAAAATTTCAAAAAACACACAAAACTAGAGAGAACAGTACACTGAACCCTCACAACCATGATCCAATTTATTTTTTTTTAATTAAAAACATTTTTTTTTTAAACTCACTGATGTCGGAGAGGGGGAGGAGAGACAGAGGGCAAGCAAGGAGAGCAAGTGCACCACCGCTCTGTGGTCCCACTCATTCAAGCACCACTCACTGCTTGTTCTTGCACCTGACCTGGCCTGGGAGTGGACCTGCAACCCTGCTTTGTTGGAATGACACTCTGACCAACTGAGCTACCTGGTCAGGGCCTGCCCATTATCCAATTTAAACAACTATCAGTATTTCACCATTTTGTCTCATTTCCACCATCCTATCCCCCATCCCCCAAATTACATTATTTAAAAAACAAATCCTAGCCCTGGCTCAGCTGGTTGAAGCATATTCCCATACACCACCAGACTGTGGGTTCAATTCCTGGTCAGGGCACAAACCTAGGTTGTGGATTTGATCCCTAGTCCAAGCATCTACAGGAGGCAACCAATCAAGGTTTCTCTCACATTGATGTTTCCCTCTCCCCCTTCCTATCTCTAAAAGCAATGAAAAAATGGTTTGGGTGAGGATATAAATACATACAAACATACATACATACATACATAAAAATCTTATGCATACCATTTAATCCACAAATATTTTAGTAAGCTAGCAGAGAGCGGAGCAAGTGGCACCGTTCCCTCTCAGACCCCTTCCCCAGTACAGTACCACAACGCAGCTATGTGGGTTGCCCCACCCTGATGAGCACCTAAGGCTCCACCCTTTACTACATAAGAGATCTGCTGAGACAAAAATGAAAAATGGCCCAAATGAAAGAACAGATTAAAGCTCCAGAAAAAATACAACTAACAAAGAGCTAGCCAACCTATCAGATGCACAGTTCAAAACACTGCCCACAAAATTGGCTGAATATGGATGCAAATTAGATGAAAAAATGAAGGTCACTCTAGTGAAATAAAGGAAAAATTACAGGGAACCAACAGTGACAGGAAGGAAACTAGGACTCAAATCAATGGTGTGGACCAAAAGGAAGAAAGAAACATTCAACCAGAACAGAATGAAGAGATGAGAATTCAAAACAATGAGGATAGGCTTAGGAACCTCCAAGACATCTTTAAACATTCCAACATCCGAATCACAGGGGTACCAGAAGGAGAAGAGGAAGAGCGAGAAATTGAAAACTTATTTGAACAAATAATGAAGGAGAACTTCCCCAATCTGGCAAAGGAAATAGACTTCCAGGAAGTCCAGGCAGCTCAGAGAGTCCCAAAGAAGCTGGACCCAAGGAGGAACACACCAAGGCACATCATAATTACATTACCCAAGATTAAAGATGAGGAGAGAATCTTCAAAGCAGCAACAGAAAAGGGGAGCTATCTACAAAGGAGTTCCAATTAGACTACCAGCTGATTTCTGAAAAGAAAACTTGCAGGCAAGAAGGGGCTGGAAGAAGTATTCCAAGTCATGAAAGGCAAGGACCTCCACTCACAATTACTCTATCCAGCAAAGCTGTCATTGAGAATGGAAGGGTAGAGAAAGTGCTTCCAGATAAGGTCAAGTTAAAGGAGTTCACCATCACCAAGTCCTTATTATATGAAATGTTAAAGGGACTTATCTAAAAAAAGAAGATCAAAAATATGTACAATAAAATGACAACAAACTCAAAGCTATTAACAACCGAACCTAAAAAACACAAAACAAAAGCAAACTAAGCGAACAGCTAGAACAGGAACAGAAACACAGAAATGGAGATCACATGGAGGGTTATCAGTGGGGGAGTGGGAGGGGGAGAGAAGGGGAAAGGTATAGAGAATAAGTAGCATAAATGGTAGGTAGAAGATAGACAGGTGGAAGTTAAGAATAATATAGGAAATGTAGACACTAAAGAACTTATATGTACAACTCACGGACATGAACTAAAGGAGGGGACTGCGGGTGGGTGGGTGTGTGCAGGGTGGAGGGGGATGGGACAACTGTGATAGCACAATCAATAAAATATATTTTTATAAAAAAGGACAATGTGGGAAAGTGATGGGTTAAGTGCATCAGAAGGCCCAGAATGGTAAAGGCTGCATATGTCCTTTTGGTCTGGTAACAAAGGTCACTGATGTCACCTGGAGCAGTTCCAGAAGGTTGACTAAAAACTCAACTGAGAAGTAACTGGGAGGGGAGTAAACAGCATTGATTGTTCTTTTTGAAGTTTAGTTTCAAAAGGGAGATACAGACACAAAGCAGGTAAGGGGCCGTGTAGGCCTAGCAGGGGGCGCACTGCAGGGAGACAGCTAAGGGACACAGGGTTTCTTTCTGGGGCAACAAAAATGTTCTAAAGTGGATTGTGTGATGGTCACACAACTGTGAATCAACTAAAAGCCTTCACACTGTATGCTTTGAGTGGGTACACTGTATGGTATGAAAATTATATCTTAGTAATAAGGCTGTTAATAAAAAGTTGGGGAGAAGCTAAACCTGGGGCTCTGGTCTCATGCCTGCCCATGAGGCCACCTGGCCTTCTGCAGGCAGATTTCAGTAGAGCAAAGAGTGGGTCTTCCTCAGGAAGAATATTAGGGTCACTTTCATCTTTTCCAAAATAAAATCAGGAAAAACGGGTCACAAATTTGAACCCGTCCTCTTCACCATGGCTCCCTGGCCTTCTCTTTGGAGTCTCTGGTTTATTGCAGAGAAAGTGTTCCTATGTACAAGCTGGGGAATTCCAGGAAGGTGCCTCGCCAACTGGCCTGCCAGCCAGAGTGGCACTCTGTGGGCTCTGCAAACTCCCTTCCTTTGGGGGTGTTGATCTTGCAGAGATGCCAGATGAGAGGAGACTCTGTGCCCTACACAGAGGGGGATTCGAAATGTGCTGCCCATGGAAGATGAGCAAATATCAACATTACCCAGGTTTGCTGGTCACTTCTACTCATTTTTGCCTTCAGTGTTTGGCTTTTGTAACAGACTGCAATGGACCGAGAGACCCCAATTACTAGTCACAAAGAGAAAACGGCCCCTGAGGAGTGCTAAGGTGGGAGTGCGCACCCACAGGCAGGGAGGTGCCCTGGGTGCCCTGTGAGGGAGCTCTACTGTAGCAAGGCTCTCAAAACTTGGGCCCTCGTAGGGTCCAAGGTGTCCACTGTGAGTGTAGATTTATGTACCCATAAATCTGTCCCAGGCAAACCCAAGTACAGTCTGGAGCCTGAAGATACATGAAAACTGAGGAGTCACTTTAATCTTTTCCAAAATAAAATCAAGAAAAACCTGCTATACTTAGGAAAACATGTGTCGGAAATCTGAAGTGATCTTAGCCTTTCGCCAGATGTCTTCACGTGAGAATGACTGACTGGGGTCCGGAGTAAATACAACTGGTTATGCAGGTAAGGTTGGCTCTGGGGCTCTTTCTGTCCCAGGTCACAGTGACTGCCCACTGAGACTTTCTCCCCAACTCAAATTAATTATCACTTCAGCAACACTCCTCCCAGGGACATGTGCATTTGGGGGGCATATTTCTAAATGAAAGACTTAAATTTCTTTAAGATTCAGAGGAATGGTGACATTGCAAACTTCTGAACAGGTAGGATGGGAGATGTTTCAAAGCAAAATAAAGTTAAACACAACCCTTCACTGTGTAACTTGATAACACAACTCCCTCCTCCACTCCTTGGTCCCATTTTAGGTGAGAAAAAAGCAAATAATGGACCAAAGACTTGGATTTAAAAATCATGGTAAGAGCCCTGGCTAGGAGGCCAAGTTGGCGAGAGTGCTGTCCCATACACCAGAAGGTCACGGGTTTGATTCCGGGTCAGGGCACAGGCCTAGACTGGATTCAATGCCTGGTTAGGGTGTGTATGGGAGGCAAATGACCACGTTTCTCTGCCCGCTCCCCGCTACTCCCTGCTCTCTCTCAAATCAATAAACATATCCTCGGGTAAGGATTATTTTAAAAATCATAGTTAGAGTACCTAGGATCTTAGGAGTTTTTTCCCCTTTTACTAGCCTCCAAAGTGCTGGCCATTATAGAAGATGTCCTGCTTTGTCTCAATTGATTGTTTTGCAATGAACAGCTGGACAGGAGGCAGAGGGATTAGGGGTTAGGTCTTCACTCACTCCTTAGCTCTGGTCAACAGGTTAGCATCACTGCACTCCTCATTCACATAGTAGATGAAAGACCTGCCACCAGGTTGGATTTATGTAGATATATAGCAGTTAAAGTACATATAGACAGAAGACAGACAGACAGACAGAGAGCACGCACTCACGCAAAGCCTATACAAATGGGATGGGGCTAACACTAAGCAAAAATTCATTACAAGAGAAGATGAAATGACTTCCCCTCACCCAACCTATGGTGAAATGGATGCAGAGCGTTTGAGTGTCTTGGAATACACCCAGGTATGCCAACTAAGCATATATTTCCCCCTAAAGTCTCTTTCTTCTTTCTGATCCCCCAAATTTCTGTTGCCTTTTTGTTTTGTTTTGTTTTTTGAGAGTGAGAGAGAGACAGAAATGGAAAGGCTCTGAGATAGAAGAATCAGGTAGAAAATGGCAGAGAAGTAAAAATTTCCAGGTACATGGCAGGTACCTAGGAAGAAATACTTGTTGAAGGAAAGAGAGAGAGAGAGAGAGAGACAGACAGACAGACAGACAGACAGAGACAGGTAGGTGGCGGCTAAGGGGAAAGAGCCCATGAACTCCACTGCATGTTCCTTGAGGCAGAAACCAACACACACTTTTCTCTCCCCAAATCCAATCACACTTTGTACTGGGTTTGCGCACTCAGAACACAACCTCTCCGCTTAACTGCTAAGTAAAAGAAGAACAAGGGGGGAGGGAAGGGCCTGAGGGGCTTGAACTATATGACTTGGCCTTGGGTACCTTCAGGGGAGCATGACCTAAGTGCTTGGTTCCCTCCAAAGGAGTGTGCTCTGGAGACAGCTGTATTCTGAACCTGTCTAAAATAAAAGCCTGCCCTTCTTCTTATCCCTCAAAAAAAGCGTGTGTGGGAGACACTGATGTTAGCCAGAGGGTCAAAGGAAAAGGGTGTTTACAGAGCAGCAGACAGCCACCTGTGGGTCAGTCCAGTCCTCTGTGACTGTCATCCCATGAGTTCAGTCTGGTGTCCACACATGGACATGAAGGGCACGCACACAACAACTGCTGAAGCCTCCAACCAGCACCTTCCCGGTCAAGGGACGCTGGGACTCCACTGAGGGGCTCTGCCCTGGAGGCTGCCCCTCCCTTCCACAGCAGGCCCTCACCTGGCTTCCTGAGTCCAGACCCCTGCCCCCCAGACTTTCAAAGTCCTGTCCATTCCCTCACCACCTCTTCCTCTACTTTCCATTCACCTCCCTCTTCCCAGTTCTCTCCTCTGCTCAGCTCTGACAAATGCTCAGCACCTCCCACCTTTTTACCTCCCTCCTCCTCTACATGGCATTCTGCACAGTGTTAATAGCACAGTCAGACGGGGTCTGCATCCTGGTTCGGTTGCTTAACTGCTGTGTGCTCATGGATCAATTACTAAACATCTTGAGAAGCTTTGGTTCCTCATCTAAAAAAGGAGGGCAGGGGAAGTAGAGCCACTTTCTGGGCGGCCATGAGGCACCCCTAAAACATTCTTACTGTTAGGGAATCCTCTCCCTTCACCTCACAGCTTCATCAAAAAACGGGTCTCTGCGTTGTCACACTTACCAAGGTGACTTCCTGGTTCTTAAATCCAAGGGACGCATACAAACTCTAACTACTGAGTTGGCCAAAAAGTCCATTTAGTTTTTTCCACAAATTAAGACACATTTTTCAGTTTCACCAATAACTTAATTGATTTGTATATTTTGAGTATGTCAGCTATCTCCCGCTACTGGCTTCTAGTGGGCAGAGGCCAGGGGCCAAACACCTTCAAATGCATAAGACAGCCCCACAGCAAAGGATTATTTGGCCAGAATGTTAATAGTGCCAAGAAACTTCGCAAACCACTTTTGACATGTTCAATCTTTCACAGCATCTTCCCCATCACTGCGCAAATTTTTTTGTGTCTTTCAGTTGCTTTTATCTTTCTTGCAATAATAAAGTATAATATGCCAAAAATGTTGCTTATTTTCTTTCATCATCAACATTAAAATGGCTGCACAAAAAAATCACCAATCTTGATAATTTTTAAAAAATGCATGCTTAGGTCCTGGTTGGTGTGGCTCAGTGGATTGAGAGTTGGCCCGTGAACCAAAGGGTCGCTGGTTCAACTCCCAGTCAGGGCACATGCCTGGGTTGTGGGCTAGGTCCCCAGTGAGGAGCGCAGAGAGGCAACCACACACTAATGTTTCTCTCCCTTACTTTCTCTTTCTCCTTCCCTTCCCCTCTCTCTAAAAATAAATAGAATCTTTTAAAAAATAAAATAAAATGCATGCTGGTATGACAGCTGTCACAATACACTCTAACGAAATTGTTTCAAATGAAGTTAAAGACAATTAAGTACCACTAGAGCCGCTGTATGGGAAAAGCTAAATGGAATTTTTGGCCAGCCCAATACTGACTGACCCCTCTGAGGCATTGGGCTCTAATGACCAGCCTCTCTCCTCTACGCAGTGTCTCCTTCCTCAAGGCCAACTCCACTGCTCTCTGGACCTGCTACTGTCCCTTCTCCTGCCTGCATCTTCAGGGATGATGCCTGCAGGCCTTCCCCCTGCTCACTGCTGTCCATACTCAGGCCGGAGACACAGCTGGACAACCTGGCACTGAGCAGGCACCTGAATGAACGTGCACCGTTGTGTGAATACTTCCCAGATCTTCTTCTTTGTGCCCAGCCCTCTCTCCGGTGTCCTAGGCTTGCGTATAAGACTGTAACTGGGGGTCTCCACACGGCTGCCAAACAGGGTGGCCTCCAACCTTGGCTCTTCCCCTTCCTTCCTTTCTCTCACGCTCTCTGACGTGGTTGGTGCGTGGCCCCATTCTTGTCCTCTTAGATGACCAGACACTGAGTTCCACTGATTCTACCTTCTACATCTCCTTCCAAGCCACATTTTAGTTCCACTCTTCATTGTTCGTTTATTTCTACCTAGATTACTGAAATGACTTCACGCTGACCTGTTTCTTCTCTCTGCTCTAACCCACCAGCCACACTGCTGTCAGCATGGTCTCTATGAAATGCATGTCTGAACCATTTCAAGTCCCTTCTTACTCCTCTGTCACTTAGTGGTGAAGTTCAAATTTCTTCACTGGGCACATAAGGGCCTGTTAGATCTGATCCCAACCAACTTTTCTGCTTCATACCCTAGTGTTCCTTTAAAGCCCCAAACTTAAATTAACTCCTTTCAGAACTACCAATATGCCTCTAGCCTGGTAACCTTGTACTAGTCTTTTAAGATTCACTCAAACATCAACTCCTCTGTAACATTTTCCCCCAATCACTTAACCCACACCTAGTCAAACTTCGTACTGCATCCCCAGGTGAACTAACAAAATGTGGCACGTAGCACTCATGTCTCACACTCATGGTGAAGCACTGGAGTCACTCTAAACACTCTGGACCTGTCTCTCCAGACCTGCCTCTCTGTATCCTCCCCCCGACCCCCCACCGCAGAGGACAACTGCCTTGCAGTTCTCACCCCCCAGTGCCAGGTCCTACCCTCAGCAGGCTACAGGCGCCCCGAGACCAGTTTCAGAACAATTATCTCATCTTCCTCATCGCTCCCTTCCCAGCCACTCTACTGTTCTCCAGCCTTGCAGACACCTGTCCTTTAGTTCCACAGGTTTGCTCTGTGCCCAGTAAAGGGGGCAGGCCTGGTTCACTTCATCTTCAGGACCGCCTACGGAGTTAGTGCTGTGCTACTATCCCAGATTTCAAGATCAAGATGCTAAGGCTGAGAGACGCTAAACAACTTGGAAAGTGAGGACAAACCAGGATTTGAACACAGGTCTATTTCTTTCAGTCATTTCTTTCTCAAAGTCCAACTTTTGTGACTCCTTCAAACATGCCATTTCGTCACCTCAAAATTTCCTAGTGTATTTACTTTTCTTTCTCTCTTGTTGGAGAGAAAGAAAACATCTTGTTGGAGACAAAAACATCTGTTTTTGTCTTTGCAAAGATTAATTCTCTTCAGCTTCACCTTCTTTTACTTTTCTTTCTCTCTTGTTGGAGAGAAAGAAAACATCTTGTTGGAGACAAAAACATCTGTTTTTGTCTTTGCAAAGATTAATTCTCTTCAGCTTCACCTTCTTACTCTCTGTGGACCTGCCTCATCTAAGACTTCAAATTCTTTCCCTCCCTATGTCACAAATAACTTTGATCTGTTTTGTTCCAGAGCAGTGGTTCTCAAAGGTGGCCCCAGACCAGGAGTATCAGCATTATCCAGGAACATACTAGAAATGCATATGCTCAGGCAGTACCACAGCCTATGGAGTCAGGAACTTGCAGTGGGCCCAGAAAGCAGTTTTAACAAGTAGTCACACTGAAAATAAATAAACAAGTGAAGCTAATTTTAATAATACATTTTACTTAACGTGACATATTATCATTTCACATGTAACTGATATAAAAAACAGAGGTATTGTATGTGCATTCTTTCCTGGTACTAAGTTTCCAAAGCCCAGTGTGTAGTTAACACCTTTGATACAATTCAGTTACAGTTAGGCACATTTCAGGTGCGTACAGAACCTGCTGTTGGTGACCACTGCACTGGACAGCACAGCTCTAGAAACCTGCCTCGGACTTATGTTTCCAGGACAACGCACTGCACAGGAGGCTGCTCAGCACAAGGCTTCTCCTCAGAGCCTGAGCACCAGAAACACTGAACTGCAACACACCAGACCCCTCTGCACTGGACCTTCCTCCCCTGAAGTCCTTGGCCCTGCTCCTCCCTTCTCTTTCTCCAACGTCCTTCTCATACTCTTTCTCAGTGTGTTCAAGAAGACTCTGCTGTGAGCTCACTGAGCCAGCCAGCCCTACTTGGGCCCTGGGGTTATAGCAGGGAATAAAACAAACCCCTCACTCCCCTAGAGCCCACATTTTAGTTGGGTTTTGCTCCTGAGAACATGAGTAGTTTGTGGACTTATGATTTTAAATACAGTGCTCAGGAAAGGCTTCATGGAGAGAGAAGTGTGAGCCACTGTCGGCAGGACATGAGAATGAGCTGTGCCAGCACCTGGGAAGGTGCACAGGGTCCAGGCAGAGGGGAGAGGAGGGGAGAGCAGTGCAGAGGCAAGTGGGTATGCACCTGGGGGTGGGGGGAGGCTAGGGAGCATGAAGAGCTGGTGCCAGAGGGATGGGAGTGCTCGAGTGCACAGGACCTGGGGGCCCAGGGAAAGGGTTGGCATCCCCTACATGAGATGGGGAGTCTGTGACGGGGCTGGCGCAGAGAAGAGAGCACTCTGGTGTCAGGTGGAGAGCAGACTGCAGGAGAGCGAGTGTGGGCAGGGAACCGGATCAGGAGGCAACGATCCAGGTGAACAAAACAATGCCTGAGACCAGAGCAGCAGTGGCACAGGTAGGACTGAAAGTGGCCAGTTCTGGATGTGTGCTGAAGTCCGGGCTCCTGAGATTTGCTAATGGGTTCTGGCCCCAGGGTGTCTGAGAGAAGAATGTCCCTGGCAGCTAGTATGTGGGTGGAGTGCAGTGGGTGATGGCAGGTGGCCGTACAGAGACACATGGGAAGGCTGTGCGTGGGCTAAGGATGGAGGTGGGCAGAACGCATGCAGCACCCACTTGGATTCCCAAATCCCAAAGGTGACTGCAGAGTCTGCCACTGGCTTTCTGTGCTGCCCTCTGGTATGCCGCAGGTAACAGCACTGCAGTGTCAGTGTCCTTATGTCTCGGTTGGTTCCTAGGGCAGGGTCACTCCCTCACTCACCTCCATCTTCTTAGCACCACAGTGAGACTTGACTCATGATCACTGCTCAGTAAACAGACCTGTAAACATTCTGCCTTCTGGCTGGGCCTGGCTCGTGTGCCAGACAAGAACATGCCACGGCTAACCAGGTCTTCTGGCAAAGGCTCACGCCTAATTAATTAACAGAGGTAATCAAGACATCAAAACCAACAACAAAATAAACATTTAAAAAGAAATCTCCTAAACCAGTAAGAGGTCCCATTTATTAGGCACCTATTTTGTGCTAGGCAGAGCAACTCTGCAAAGCAGGTGTAATTATCTCACAGGGAGGGAAACTCAAGCTTGGCAAGAGCACAGTGAAGAGTAGTAACTGGCTCAGAGGCAATGCTGGAGAGAGAGAGAGAGAGAGAGACAGAGAGAGACAGAGAGAGACAGAGAGAGACAGAGACAGAGAGAGAGAGAGAGAGAGAGAGAGAGAGAGAGAGAGAGAGAGATATGAACACAGGAGAGACAGCTGTTCACATCTTAACGACCCTTGAAGAAGAGTAGAAGGTGGGGTGGGGCGTGAGCTGCAAACATCCACCTGCAGTTTCATGGCCTCCAGGGGTGGCCAGCCACCTGCCACACCAAAGGCTGATACAGTGGACAGAAATATGTAAATTCTTAACTCTCCACCTAACTTACCCAATGTTGCAGGCATGTGCTCAAACTGTACTACAAAACCCAACTTCTGATACGGATTCTAAGCTTTCTCTAATGAAAAACATTTAGGAAAGATGTGTAAATATTTTATGCTCTCTTGACATGAAATGGACGATCTGCAGGGGAAGCCACCAATGGACCAGTGCAACTTCAGCAGTGCACCTTAGGCAAAGCCCCCAAGGGACTGTGGCTCAAGACCTCTTCAGACTCAGAGCTAAGGCAGCTCCACATCTTTTGTCTCCCACAAAAAGTCACCAAGGCCCTGACTGGTGTGGCTCAGTGGTTTGAGGGCTGGCCTGAGAACCAAAGGGTCTCCAGCTCGATTCCCAGTCAGGACACATGCCTGGGCTGTGAACCAGGTCCCTAGTAGGGGGTACGTGAGAGGAAACCACACATGGATGTTTCTCTCCCTTTCTTCCCTCCTTCCCCTCTCTCTAAATATAAGTAACTAAAATTTAAAAAGAAAAAGTCCAACAAGGCTCATATAGCTAAATATAATTTCCCAGCAACACCTATCCTGCAGGGACACCCCCGATCCAGCTCAGGAGTTGGATGTCAAAACCCAGAAACTCTTGACTCATCCCTAACTCCTCCTCCTCCCCAAACTCCCTATCAATCACCAAATCCTGTTCATTTTACCATCTCGTATCTCTGGAATCTGGCCTTCTCCTCTGTTCCCACAGTGCCACTTTCTAGCTCCTCCTAATCATTTCTTGCTGAGCCCAATAAAATAGCATTCTAACTGGTCCCTCTGCTGCCAACCCCCTCTACCACCTGTGCTCACCCTCAACCCACCCCTGCACCACTGCAAAGATTACCAAAGGCACAAATGTGCACATGGTTCGCCATTATTTAAATCCTTTAACTGGCTCTCCAAAGAGCCAGTTGAAAAGAATCAGGTACAGGCTCCTTGCCATGGTGTGTGCAGAGACCGTGTGTATCAACCTGGCTGGGACGTGGGTGTGTGTGAGGGTGCTTCTGGATGAAACTCACATGAGAACTGGCAGACTGGTGTGAATGAGCCTCATCTGGTCAGAGGGGGACTTGAACAGAATAGAAGACTGATAAGAGGAATAAACCCCTCCTGCCTCAGTCTTCTCCTGCCTTCAGAAATATCAGCTGTGTTCGGGTCTCCACGGCTCCATCAGTCTCTCTCTACACAGCCATCTCCTAATGGTTTTGTTTCTTTGGAGAACCCTGTCCAGTTCAGTATGCAAGGCTTTCATGATTTAACAAGTTTACGTCTCTAGGCTCAACCCACCCTTTTCATACTATAATTTTCTTTTGCAATTAAAACATTTTTTGTTGTCCCCTAACTGGTGTGGTTCAGTGGGTTGGGCATCATGCTGTAAACTGAAAGGATACCAGTTTGTTCCCAGTCAGGGCCTATGCCTGGGTTGTGGGCCAGGTCCCCAGTTTGGGGCATATGAGCAGAAAGAGATAGATGATGTTTCTCTCCTCTCTTCCTACCCCGTCTCTCTATAAATAAATAAAATCTTTAAACAATTTTTTGTTGTAAAAGGCATCATATATGTATGCATGCATACATAAGAGTGCAAACAGTAACAATCGAATGAACACTGTGTACCAACTGCTCAAGTTAAGAAATAACAACATCAGCACTTAGAACTCTGGTAGTCGGGTGTGGGCCCAGGACCAGAACTGGCAACACTCAGAAGGTTGAAAGTGCCCAATCGCAGCCTCCCCCATCTCTGCCTTAGGATCTACATTTTAACAAGCTCTCCAGAAGAGTCACACTCACTCACTCCAAGAGGCTCTCCTTAGAAGCCCCCACACCTACTCTCCTCATTCCACCACATGTAACTAATATCATGATTTTTGTTTTAGTTGTCTTTATTTTCTTTGGTGTTTTTATCTGTGTCTCAGGGACAATAAAGAAAAACAACTAACCCTCGTGGAATCTGTCCCCAAACAAGAATCTGCCAGTCTTGAAGGGAGAGGGCAGCCCTGCACCCACCAGATGGAGGCTCCAGGAGGGGGTGAGTGGAACAGTCTCAGGGGCATGGTCTGACTTCCACTTCTCTGGGAGGTGCCACCGCCCCTTCTGGGGAAGTCGTGAGCAAGAGCACCAGCGAGTCTTGGGGAACAGGGTTCGCCCCTTCGGACACTGGGGGCACCTGGCGGGACTGCAGTGTGGACCAGGTGCTGGAAATGCAGCAGTGGGGTGGTCAGAGGACGGGGGCTGCTCTGTGCTCCCTGCTCCTGAGCCTGCAGGGGCCCCCTCCAGCCCTCAGGGAAACTGAGGACTGCTGTGAGCGTCCTCATGAGGATCTGGGCCAGGTTCTCCTGGACATTTGTCCTCAGGTTAAGAGGATGGCCAGATGGAAATGGGGGTCTTGGTGACAATCTGTCTCTGAGGTGACAGAGCAGGGCTGTCATCCTGGGACCCCCTCTCACCATCTGCCAAGGGGATCCTTTATCATCTCTCATGTCTTATTTTTTCTTGATTCATTCTTTCTATTTTGGTGGGGTACTTCTTGCAATAGCTCCTTGAGAAAGGGTATGTGGCAGTTAAAATTTTTTAAATCTTTAATCTCAAAAACTGTAACTCATTTCTGTATACTTTAGCTAGGTATATAATTTGTAATCATTTTCCTTCAGAATTTTTAAGGGATTGTACTACCACCTTCTTACTACTTCCTGTGTTGCTTCTGTGAAGTCCAAAGAAATTCTGATTCTCAATATGTGACCTAGTATATTCCCTAGCCTGGACGCTTGTAAAAGCTTTTAAACCCCATGCCCAGGAATTGTGTGACTAGTGTGGGTCTATCTTCTTCCCCAGTGGCAGGCACAGCGTGCCCTTTTCATCTGGGCAGTTCATGCCCTTCAGTTCTCAAATTACTTTTTGAGTCATTTTCTCCATTTTCTCTCTTCCTGTAATCTCTACCATTCAGATGGTGGATCTCCTACACTGGTCCTCTAATTTTCTTTTCTATTTTTCATCCATTTTGTATTTTTTCTTTACTTTTTTTGAAAACTACTTATATTTCACATGTATAGTTCATACATACATTTCTTATTTTAAAAATATTTCCAAGAATTTGCTTTCTGAATTAAAAAAAAACTTGTTCCATATACACAGTATATCCACTTATCTCTTTCATTAACACCTAACTGGCTGAAGCAAGTCGTAAGTCCAAGCCCCAAATCAAGGGATGGGGAAGTATATACTACGCCTGCTCTGAAGCTATGACAAGGGTATGGGTTTACAATACGACCTAGAGAGGGAAGAACTGACAGCTAACATTTAACATAACCCACATAACTAAGGGATATAATATCCCCATCAATAACAGTGATCCATTTTAGCAGTGATAAAAGCCAAGGGAGAGGTGGAACAGGAAAGAGGCAAGGAGATGTATAGTTAAAAAGTGCTCCATGTAGCCCTGGCTGGTGTGGCTCAGTGAACTGAGTGCCCGCCTGTGAACCAAATGGTTGATTCCCAATCAGGGCACATGCCTGGGTCACAGGCCAGGTTCCCAGTGTGGGGCATGCGAGAGGCAACCACACCTCGATATTTCTCTCTCTTTCTCCCTCCCTTCCCCTCTAAATAAAATCTTAAAAAAAAAAAGCACTCTATGTAATTCTGATATATATGCCCTTCTGCCACAGAGTGTGTCTCTGACTGAAAATAATACATTAACCAGCAATTTGTTTCTAAAAAAACTTTTAATTTTTGTAAGTTCTTCATGTAAGATCTCATCTACAGAAGCTAAATGTCATGGCTGAAAGATAAAAAGCCTTGGTGCTGGACTTTGATTTGAATTCTGGCCCCACCACTGAGATGTCAACCATGGCAAGTTAACCTATGACTCTTAGTTTCCTTACATGTAAAATTGGACATACTCATATCTATCATATAATAATACTGTGAGGACTGAATGACAATATATTTAATGAGTATGGTCCTTTCAAAATGTTCTTGCAACCTGACCAGCTAAGTTACTGGTATCAAAGCAGAACTGATTAGATGCCGTGATCCCAAGACAGGTGTGTCACATACAGTAGGTCTCTCCTTACCCATGGGGGATGCAGTTCAAAACCCCCAGTGGGTGTCTGAAACCAGGGATAGTGCCAAGCCCTATACATACTGTGTTTTTTAACCCTACAAATACATATCTATGTTGAGTTTAATTTATAAATTAGGCACAGTAAGTGATTAATAATAATGAAATACAACAAGTATAACAATACACTGTAAAAGTTACAGGGATGCAGTCTTTAAGTATCTTACTGTACCGTACTCACTGTTCTTGTGATGATGTGAGCTGATACAATGCCTACGTGATGAGATGAAGTGAGCTGAAGGAAGGCAACTATTTATATTCGTGGACATATCTGGAGGATCATCTGCTCTGGGTGATTCCGGGTCATCAAGCCACGACGATGTCAATGGTTGAATTTCAATTAAAACTTACAAACTGTTTATTTCTGGAATTTTCCACTTAATATTTTCAGACCACAGTTGACTGTGGGTAACTGAAACCATGGCAAAACCACAGTAACAAACGTGGACAGAGAGGAAAGTGCTATATAAGTAGCAGAGAGAGGCAGCTGAAGGCAGAATCCCAAGACAGCTGCCCCATTATACAGTAGATCACCTCCAGCCAGCTTGGGGATTCCTTAATGGAAAGGTCCTGACCTCATTAGCCAATCAGCAATACCCAGAGACTTTGCTTTCCAACAAGGGAAGAGATGGTTTGTGGTCTCCTGGCTTTAGAAGAACTACCCCACTCTATTTTTTCTCCCTCAAACCACAACTTTCAGAGCCTACACTGTGCTAGACTGGGTTACCTGCTTGGAGGTAAAATTTTTCCACTTAGTTTACAATCTTTGGTCTCTCAGAAATTTTTTCCCTTAACACCTTCTAAAGATGAGGAAGTTGGAGCAGAGAAAATAAGAGTCACACTTAAAGTCATACAATTACTTTAGGCCAAAACTGTCACTGCATTCAGGTTTTTTGACTCCTGGCCCATAATTAGCTTTATCCCTTCTGCATGGGAACATTGAATTTCCTTCTGCTCATTACCAGCACCCTCCTTCCTGAGATGCAGGGCCCACCGTCCTTTTGTTTCTGTTTAGACGAATAGACTTTATCCTTAACTATACAACAATAAAGGTACTATGTAGCAACACAGATACATACATTTAAACATTTTCCTTGACTTACATGCATATTTAGGCAGAGAATCACAGACTCTATCACCTCTTTCTTTGACTTTAAAATGACTCTAGTCTGTCTAATTTCATTGCCTTTATTAAAAAACCCTTAGGGTAGCTCAATGGGTAAGAAAACAAGACCCATACATATGATGCCCGTGAGTGACTCACTTCAGATCAAAAGGCACACACAAACTGAATGTAAAGGAATGAAAAAAGGTATTTCATGCAAATACAATTTCTTTTTAAAGCTGGGGTAGCAATACTTATATCACACAAAATAGACATTAAAACAAAGGCTGTAACAAGACACAAAGAAGGACCCAGCAATTCCACTTCTGGGTATTTATCTAAAGAAACCCAAAACACTATTTGGAAAGACACAGGCATCCCTATATTCACTGCAGCATTATTTACAATGGCCAAGATATAGAAGCAGTCTATATGTCTATCTGCAGACAAATGGATGAAGAAGATGTGGTGTATACACACACACAATGGAATGTTAGTTACTTAGCTATAAAAAAGAAGTCTTGCCATTTGTGACAATGTGGATGGACTCAGGTCCTAGACAGTATAATGCTAAGTAAAATAAGTCAGACAGAGAAAGACAAATACCACATGATTTCACTTACATTTGGAATCTAAAACAATAAGATAAACAAAACAGAAACAAACTGATAGATACAGAGAACAAATTGCTAGTTGCCAGATGGGAGAGGGGACAGAGAATGAGTGAAAAGGAGAAGGGATTAAGATGTATACATCAGTGGTTACAAAACAGTCACAGGGTGGTAAAGTGCAGCACAGGGAATAAAGGCAATAACACTGTAATAACTACCCATGGGGTCAGGTGGGCACTGGATTTGTTGGGGCAATCAATCTGTAGGTTACATGTTGTACACCTGGAACGAATACATTGTATATCAGCTGTAATTGAAAAATTTTCTAAATCTTAAAAAAGAAACTCTTATCATTGCTAGGAAATTTTCAGAGTATGTGGTTTGTAAAATTATAGTTTTTATCTTTTAAAATTTTTTAATTTTTTTTAAAGATTTTATTTATTTATCTTTAGGGGGAAGGGAAGGAGAGAGAGAGAGAGAAATATCAATGTATGGTTGCCTCTCCTGTGTCCCTGCTGGGAACTGTCCTGCAACCCAGGCATGTGCCCTGACTGGGAATCGAACCACGATCCTTTGGTTCGCAGGCCCACGCTCAATCCACTGAGCTACACCAGCCAGGCAAAATTTTTTAAATTTTAAAAAATTGTGGTCAAAATCCATTATCATAAAAACTTACCATCTTAACCTTTCTTATATGTACAATACAACAGTGCAAACTATATACACACCATTGTGCAACGAATCTCCAGAACTTCATCTTGCAAAACTGAAGCTGGCCCTGGAGGGTGTGGCTCAGTGGGTTGAGTGCCAGCCTATTAGCCAAAGTGTTGTCAATTCAATTCCCAGTTGGGCATATGCCTGGATTATGGGCCAGATCTCCAGTTGGGGATGCACAAGAAGCAACTGATCAATGTTTCTCTCCCTCTCTTTCTCCCTCCTTTCCCCTCCCTCTAAAAAGTAAATAAAATCTTAAAAAAAACCAAAAAACCCAAAACTGAAGCTCTATACCCATTAAACAATTTCCCCTTTCCCCTGCCCTCCATTCCTGACAACTAGCATTCCTCTTGGTTTCTAAGAGTTTGACTGTTTTAGATAGCCCCTGTAAGTGGCACCATTCAGTACTTGTCTTTGTGTAACTGGCTTGTTTTACTCAGCACACTGTTCTCAAGGTTTTATCCATGCTTTAGCATGTAACATGATGCCTTTCTTTTTAAGGGTGGATAATATTCCAACTGTGTGTATGCACATTTTCTTTATCCATTCATTCACCTGTCTATGGAAACTCAGGACTGTGTCCACCTCTCGGTGATGTGAACAAGGCTGCAATTAACACAGGGGTACAACTCCGGGCCTACTGTCTTACCTCTACCAAAACCACTTTTGAAATGGTCCTGGCCTAAAAACAGACAGCTTTGGATTCCCAATTCAGAGCTCCTCCCACACTATCCTAACATTTACTCAATATATGCTTGCTGACTGCCAAATACATGGCAGGTCAGGTGCTAGACTTTTGGTCTTGCTCTCAGGTTGCCCACAGGCTAATGGAAAGCAGGCAAGCATGCTAATGAAAGCTCAGTATGGTTGATAGGGTTTAAGTGCTGAGCCCAGCATGAGGAAGACACTGAGAGAAATTAGGGCATTTTCAAAGAACCACGTGCAAAGTGCTTTGGGGACCTATTGCACACGGGTTTCACTCGCATGGTGCCACGTGCCACCAGCGACAAGCTCCTCCAAATGCTCACCCTGGATGACTCTCTCCTGCTGCTCTGCTGGGCAGAAGAGTTCCCCACTGCCTTTAAAGGCCTTGAGCACTCAGGCTGCCTAAGCTTGGCCTATGAGTTACAGTGTTTTGAATCCAGATATACCAGAGTGGGCAGCAGGAGTTACGGTATTTTTGAATTAAAAACATCTCTTCTCACCCTGACCACTGGGGCTCAGTTAGTTGGGTAAGTGGAACCCATAAAGTGAAAGGTCACCAGTTCCATTCCCTGTCAGGCACATGCCTGGGTTATGGGATCAGTCCCCATGGGAGGGGAGGTGGCGCGGTGTGTGAGAGGCAACCAATTGATGGTCCCCTCTTATATGATGTTTCTCTCCCTCTCTTCCCCCCTCTCTCAAAAGAAATAATTGAATCTTCAAAAATAATACATAAATAAATACAAACCTCTCCTCCACCCTCTACTAATGAAACAAGGTATGTCTCTCTGAAGGACCACTCCACGAGACAGCAGAGAGGACATGGGAAAGGGGCAGGAAGGTGAGGTGCCCTGCCTGCCAGGCACTGACACCCAGGACAAGCTCCGTCCTCGTGAGCACCTTCCTTCAGAACTCATAAGTGTGGTGGCTGTTGTGGGGGTGTATGTTATCTTACATAGTTAAAACATGAAGTTCAGAGTGCCCTTGACTTCCAGCCAAGATGGAGGCATAGGTGCATACACTGCGCCTCCTCTCACAACCAAGATTAAGGACAACAAAAATATAGAACCAACCCCCCCCCCAAAAAAAAAACCAACCCCAAAAAACCCAACCCAACCAGAACGGATAGAGGATTGAATTGTACAGAAGTCCAAAAATGATTCACCCAGACCGGTAAGAGGGGCGGAGTCAGTGGCCAGTGGCAGGAAGAAGCAGTACCTGGTGGTCCCAGGAGCGCAAGCAGCGGTTACCAAGCGCAGGGAGGCAGCGAGCAGACCAAGCCAGGCGCACAAGTCGGCTGACCACAGTCACACTTGTGCAAATAAGCCAAGTGAAAATGGGCAGCGAGACGGACTGTGCAATGCAGGGCCCCAGCACCGGGAAATAGACCCTAAAGGGCACCGATTAAGAACACTTGTGGGGGTTGGGGTGCCAGGAGGGAGTCCCAGCCTCACAGGAGAGTTTGCTGGAGAGACCCACGGGGTCCTAGAATGTGCACAAGCCCGCCCACATGAAGATCAGTGCCAGAGGGGCCCAGTTTGCTTGGGGAAAGCGGCGGAAGGGACTGGAATCCGAGAGAGAACGTGTGGAGCAGGTGCCATTTTTTCCTCTCAGACCCCACCTCCACATTCAGTGTCACAACCCAGCGACTGGGCTGCCACGCCCTGGTGAACGCCTAAGGCTCCACCCCTCACTACGTAATAGCGGCAACCAGACCAAAACCAAACCAAACCAAAAACCAAGGATGGCTCAAACGGGAAAACAGATCGGGGCCCCAGAGCTAATTCATCTAAGCGACCAAGAGGTAGCCAACCTATCAGATGCACAGCTCAAAGCACTGGTAGCCAACCTATCAGATGCAAAGTTCAAAGCCCTGGTGATCAGGATGCTCACAGAATTGGTTGATTTTGATCGCAAATTAGATGAACAAATGAAGGCTACAGCAAGTGAAATGAAGGAAAACGCACAGGGAACCAATAGTGATGGGAGGAAAACTGGGACTCAAATCAATGGAGTGGACCAGAAGGAAGAAAGAAACAAACAAAAAAGAATGAAGAAATAAGGATTAAAAAAAATGAGGAGAGGCTTAGGAACCTCCAGGACATCTTTAAATGTCCCAACATCCGAATTATAGGGGTACCAGAAGGGGAAGAGAAAGAGCAATAAGTGGAAAACTTATTTGAACATATAATAAAGGAGAACTTCCCCATTCTGGCAAAGGAAATAAACTTCCAGGAAGTCCAGGAAGCTCAGAGACTCCCAAAGAAGACGGACCCAAGGAGGAACGCACCAAGGTACATCATAATTACACTAGCCAAGATTAAAATGAAGGAGAGAATTCTAGAAGCAGCAAGGAATAAGGGGTCAGTCACCTACAAAGGAGTTCCCATAAGACCATCAGTTGATTTCTCAAAAGAGACCTTCCAGGCAAGAAGGGGCTGGAAAGAAGTATTCCAAGTCATGAAAGTCAAGGACCTACATCCAAGATTGCTCTATCCAGAGAAGCTGTCATCTAGAATGGAAGGGAAGATAAAGCCCTTCTCAGATAAGGTCAAGTTCAAGGAGTTCATCATCACCAAACCCTTATTATATGAAATGTTAAAGGGACTTATCTAAGAAAAAGATAAAATATATGACAGTAAAAAGACAGCAAACTCACAGATATTAACAACCACACCTAGAACAAAAGCAAACTAAGCAAAGAGCTAGAACAGGAGCATAAACACAGAAATGGAGATCACAAGGAGGGTTAGCAACAGGGGAGTGGGAGGAGGAGAGAGGGGGAAAAGATACAGAGAACAAGTAGCATAGACAGTGGGTAGAAAATAGACAGGGAGAGGGTAAGAATAGTGTGGGAAGAGTAGAAGCTAAAGAACTTATGACACATGGACATGAACTAAGGGGGGGAGTGTGGGTGGGACGGGGTGTATAGGGTGGAGGGGAATGATGGGGGAGAAATGGGACAACTGTAATAGCATAATCAATAAAATATACTTAAAATAATAGAAACAGAATTGAGAACTATTATTTCATCAAGAAGTGATATCCATGCTTGTTGAACAAAATGAGAAAGGGGAAGCTTTATTCATTTCATTAAGGAAGGAAGTTCTTTCTTTGTTTTTGTTTTTTATCTTCATTTGAAGACATGCTCATTGATTTTAAAGAGAGGGAATGGAGGGAAAGACAGAAGGAGTGAAATATCAATGTGAGGGAGAAACATTGATCAGCTGCCTCAATTAGCTGCCTCTCAGCATGCCGGGAACCAACTCACAACCTAGGCATGTGCCCTGACCAGAATCCAGCTTGTGACCTTTTGGTTTACAGGACCATGCTCCAACCAACTGAGCCACAGCAGCTAGGGCAGAAGGCACTTCTAATTAACTTGTACTTTTTTGCTTAATAATTATTTTTAAATACTTTATTTATTTATTTTTAGAGAGAGAGGAAGAGAGGGAGAAGGGGGGGAGTGAAACATCCAATGTGTGGTTGCCTCTCATGCACCCCCTTATTGGGGACCTGGCCTGCAACACAGGCATGTGCTCTGACCAGGAATTGAACCATCAACACTTTGGTCCACAGGCCCGCACTCAATCCACTGAACTACACCAGCCAGCACTGTTTAATAATTATTTATAAAAATTTATAATGCATTTGTTTTGTTGTATACTACTATAATTCAACTTATGGAAACAAGAAACATTTGCAACACACAAAACCTTATAAATGCTTGTGGGAGGCAGCTGATCAATGTTTCCCTCTCACACAGATGTTTTTCTCTCTAAAAAAATTTTTTTGATGTTTGCCTAAGCTTTATAGTCAAAGTAATTTGAAGTTTTTAATTTCACTTTTTATACCTTTTTTGTTTAGAAAAAATATGCTAGAATTCAGTATGTTAGAACAAAACTATGTGGGGCACGTGTAAAAGAAATGCAACTTCCAGGAGGAAAAGGAATGACTTTAGAGTTCTGTTAAAGAAAAGCATTTTTTAAATGATTGATGAAAGTATATCATTATGGTATTCAGATTTCACTGGCTAGATTTTAAAAAGTGATGTAACTTTTATTTTTAAATGTTAATATTTATAATTCTTTGAATGTTACATCCCTTGTAACTATAAACAGCATTTCCCTTATTTTATTTTCTCTTTTTAAAATAGTTGATTCATATTAAATTAAATATATGTAGCATTTTATATGGCTCTGTTACATAAATTTCTTCTTTCATATATTTCATTTAATAAATTCAGTTATGGTGGTTTGGTATACAATTGAGTTACACAATAAATACATTATAATTTTTAATAAGCTTAAAAATGTAGGATGATAAGCTTTGGATGTCAACATAAAAATGTGTGAGGGGGTTTGCAATGCTTCAAGATTGTTTAGTCCAAACACCTAAAGTCAAATATATGGCTTTTCATGATTTGACTCCCACCTTTCCAGCTTTATCATTTAGCCTCTGGCACTTGAAGCCCCAAATTCAAAGAACTACTCATTGTCACAATTTTGTGCTTTTGCTTTGTTCCCCAAAGGGATCGGAGTCCTATTATACGCCTCTTGTTAAGAGCTCAGGTCTCCATGCATATCAGCATATTAAAGGCTTGGAAATGTCCTAAATAAAGGAAACTGTTTAAGTTTGTTTATTCCAGTGCCTCCTAAATTTGTTCAACTCTAGAACTCTTAATATAGCCCCTAAAATTAGAGTTCCCTGGAATACCCTTTGGGAAAAGCATCTGGCAAAATATTAAGACCCATTTTAAAAGCTAAATCTTTTTTTAAAAGATTTTATTTATTTATTTTTAGAGAGAGGGAGGGAGAAAGAGTGGGAGAGAAACATCAATATGTGGTTGTCTCTCAAGTGCCCCACACTGGGGACGTGGCTCACAACCCAGGCATATGCCCTGACTGGGAATCAACCAGCGACCTTTCTGTTCACAGGCCAGGACTCATTCCACACAGCCATACCAGCCAGGGCTAAAAGCCAAACTTCACCCAAAGAGGCATCCTGCACCCAATATTCTCACAGGCTGTGAAGCCCTCAATGTGGCTCTGCAATGACCCAGTTTCTACCTACTTCCCATTAGGCTGCTGACACAGTTCCTGTACCGCCCTAACTCCTGGATCCCCCCACCCCTGCCCCGCCCCACAGGAGCTCCATGGTGGTTGAACATGTGACCAACTAAAAGCTTGAAGTTCAAGGAAGGACTGGTCCAGGGGTGTCAAACTCATTTTCACCGGGGGCCACATCAGCCTCATGGTTGCCTTCAAAGGGCCGAATGTAATTTCAACTCCTTAACAGTTAAGGAGTAGTTACATTTATACAGTCCCAAAATTATATTCAGTCCTTTGAAGGCAACCTCAAGGCTGATGTGGCCCCCGGTTAAAACGAGTTTGACACCCCTGGACTAGGCAATTCCAAGGTCTCTACCTTGGATGACTGGGTTAGGGAAAATACTCCAAAGGAAGATAAGATTGACAGGAAAAAGGGAGAGCCTGTTTTGGACATGTGGGAAATCAAAGTGGGAATGTCCAAGAGACAGCTGGAAGTGTGGACCTGAACCTTGGAAGATGGCTCTGGAGAATCTTCTTATTACAGATGACAGCTGAGGCCACGAAGGGAGTCAATGACATCACCCAGGAAAAGAAGCCTGAGTGAAAAAGCGTGTATGGAGGAGTGTGTATGTAGTTGCTGGGGACTTTAGCTGGGAATTCCCCTCAGCTCTGGCCCTCCAATCCGGCCAGTCCTGAGGAGCGTGGCGCCTCTGCCCTCAGGAGCTGTCCAGAGCCCGTCGGCCACAAGCCCCATCAACACCAGAACCACCTTTCAAAATTAAATCATATCATGTCATGTTTCTGCTTACATCCTGCTGTTCTGCTCCCCACTGCACTTGACCTGATGATCCTCCCATCCCCACCTATTACACTGGCTGCCTACTGGCCACCCTGACCTCCTTTCGGTTCTTCATGTCTCAGAGACTGCGCTGGTGGGTCCTAATGGAATGTTCTCAGACTCTCTGCTGACTGTAGCCTCCTGTTATTCAGGCCCAAATTAAGACAAAGCATCTTATCTAAAGCTGCTACTGTAAAACACTCAGTATCACTCTACTCTTTTCATTTTTCCTAGCATTTATTACAATTAAAAATTAAGTTTTAAAATTATTGACTTCCTTCCTTATATGAACAGACTTTTAATTTATCCTGTTCACTGTATTTCTAGTGCCTAAAATATGCTCTGGCCCACAGTAGGCACTTAAATATTTGTTGCATGATTTATAACGGAAAGCAGGAAGGAGACTGAGAAAAAACAGAAAGCTGGAAGGAAAATCAGAAGAGGGTGGAAGCTAAGAGAAGAGTCTTAAGAAGGAGGAAGTCAAAAAGAACGATGACTAAGAAGCCACTAAATTTGGCAACTCCATCTTTGGTGTCCTTTAAAGAGGCAACTTCAGAAAAGTAGAAGAGGTAGAAGGCAAATCACAATGGGCTCATGAATAAGTGGGAAATTCAGTGGAAAGGGCAAAGGGAAGGAAGAAGATGGAACACTATTCTGAGGGTGAGAGAGATGAAAGAATAGCTGCTTGTGCTTTTGAGCTGAAGGGAAGGATGTAGTGGAAAGGAGAATACTGAAGACAGAGAAGGAAAGAGGGTGTGAGGATGAGGTCCCAGATGTTATGGGAAAAGGTGAGTTCCTAAAGCCTGACATCAGTCATCTTTTCTCTGAAACTATCCCACATGACTACAGTACCATGTCTGATTTATGTTCAGAAATATCTACTCCCTGGAAATAATTTGTTATTTGCATAATTCTTACATAATTTTAGTCTATAAAATCATTATTAAAAATCTGCACATCTCTCCTCTTAGAAGTACAGGTACCCATTGGGGTTTGGAGTATTTGTGGGTAGAGAGAAATGAAGTGTGCAGTGTCCTCTCAGGTGGTTCAGAGAACAAAAGTTTTAGAGAGGGGGAGGGGGAGAAATGGGGAGAGGGAGAGAGAGAGAG